>APFE031505659.1:19159-71064 GCA_000404065.3 Pinus taeda
AAAAAAAAAAAAAAAATTCTGCCTCTTCCTTTGTTTTTACAACCACTAGCCAGCAATCAACCCAATGTTCATATGAAAGCAATTCAAAATAAAAAAAAAATTGCAATGCGCCCGTTTCAAAGAATTATGGGTATTCGATATGCTTGCAGTGCCACATTCGTACTTTGTATGCGCCCCTTCAAAAACAAAAAAACCGATAACAGCAATGCGGTATTCCCAAAATATATATCCCAATATATTTTAACACCATCTACTGTCTTGGTAATTTTGAGACACTATTTGCATTCAGATGCTACAGTGAACATTCAAGCCAGACACGTACCATGCTGTAACATGCTCAAATCGATCTCTAAAAACTGTAAATGAACATTTCAAAAAACAAGCTACCTAAACTTCAGTGTTCCTGAAATCTTAGCGTGCTCCTCAATGACTGTCCCATTATTGCTCTGCGTCATCAATTTCCATGCTCATAACTCTCTTTGCATCGTATATGAGATCCACATTGGCGCGTACCCTATTTTTGCTATGTTTCTTCTTAAAAAAAATTATGGAAACAAAATTGTAGTTGGACAGTGCACGGTTTCATTTGATAGGGATTGCGAAATAAAAAACAGCATTGAATTTGTTGTAGTTCCATTCAATTTAAAACTTCATACCAAATAACAACTACTTTAATTTCATATTAAAAATAAAACATTTAACCCAATTGCAATTTATAGATTTTATTTTTTCTTTTATAAATATTTCTTTACATTATCATTTCAAGTTTACTGCTACATTCAAATAAAATGTTTAGACAATCATATTGGAGTGTTGCATCCTACCCGACCCTACTGATATCTGCATGGAAATTCTAGAAAAATGATTTTTGTTATATTTTGACTGAGCCAAATGTTAAACATTACCAAAATGGGCTATAGAGCACCTCTGAGCTCAATGGGCTAGACACACAAGATTTTGAACCAATAGTATTTGTGTAAGAGATACCTTAATAATCACTTTATTAGTGACTAATTTGCACCTCATAATATAATATTAACCTATTATAATAAATTCACATTATTTTTTATTTTTTTTCTAAAATAGTTTATTTAATTTACCTCATATCATAATAATATTATATATTTTTAACACAAAACTTTATTAGTTCAAATAGGACTTTTCATTTTCCTTTGTCTTTTGAGAAATATTATTTTTTTATTAGCATAGTCACCAATTATCTTATACATATATAAGTTGTATTATTTCTCATTTTCCAACTAATATGAGGTGAAGGAAAAAAGCCAAATGCGAAGGAATTAGAGGGACTTTCCTGAGGTATGAGGGCGGGGTTTATATTAATGAAAATAGTGAATTGAGAATTTTTCTAGGATTTGTTCCAAGAGAGCTTTGTGTTTGGCTTGAAGCCATTAGGATCTCAATAAATTGTTCATACCCTCCTTCACTGTCACTTACACATTCATCTAGTGAGAGAATGTGAGAATCTATCCCAAGTTCTTATTCTAGTCGACAAGAATATACCAAAGGTTAAATCAATTAGTTTTAGTTTAAACCATAAATCCCTGTTTGTAATTCCCATAAAGCCAACAAGCAATGTCAAGTTATTTCATTTTCTCTAGGTCACAAGGACCAAGAAACATATGGGTCTCAAGATATTAGATCCCAGGTCTTCATTTTGTTTCTCTTCTTGTTTTCCTTCTTGACTTTCCTACTGAATTTTGTCTTTGTTTATGGTGTGTAGAGATATTTATGAACCTCTCCTCCCCTGTAGTGTCTCCAAAATATCTTCAAAATATCATCCACTTTCACCTTTATTACCACCATTTCACTCGCATGTCGCAACTCCATAGCCATATAGTCTTTTATTAGCCTCCGTTTTCATAATTATAAGGATTCCATTTGTGTTTTCCTAAAGTTAATGATTTCTAGTATTATAAGTGAATTAAATGGTTAAAACTTAGAAAAATGACATATACTTGTTAATACATAAAAGTGGCTTGAGTTTCATGACATGTGTAGATCATTTGGAAGCTTCCAAGGCACCCTTATGTGGCCTCCAATGATCAAATTCGAATTCCCTTCAAGATATGGAAGAATATTTGGATAAAGGTCAGAGAGGATGTGTCTCATCAATACCTATTTGAGTTGTAACTCTATGAGATTTTCTACTGATCTAGGGAGAGAATAATGGACCTCCATTAATGAGGTAGCTTCGCATACTTTTGTATAAATAGGATAGCCTTTTCCTTTCAAAGGCATGTGTAAATTTGGGGAAATTCTCATGTTTTGAATATATAATTTGGATTTGGCACTATGATCACAAGTGATGTTCACCTTGATTTGGTTATGCTTGCGTTTGGATCCTCTCAACTTTCCATCTCTCATGCTTTTGGATTTGCCACCTACAATGTGTGAGATATATTGTTTTTCATAGATTAAGATTTATTACTTTCATGGATTAAGATTTATTTATTTCATATCTTTTCCTGTGTGAGAGGCTAAGAGTGATTGTCTTTATTTTCTTTCTACCTAGAAGTTAAGAGCATTTGCTTTTATTTGCTTTCATATATTTTCCTGTATGAGAGGTTAAGAGTGATTATTTTTATTTGCTTTCTACCTAGAAGTTAAGAGCATTTGTTTTTATTTGCGTTCATATCCTTTCCTATGTGAGAGGTTAAGAATGATTTTTTTTTCTTTCATTTCTAAAATAGTGGTGTGCTTTTCAAATCCTGCAAGATTGAAAGATTAAGATTTCAATTTCTCACATTGTACTATAATTGTACTATAATTTCTTTTAATTTTAGTGTTGAATTAGAATAGGTGAATTTGGATTTTCATTATTTGGTTTTGTAGTTAGATTGGTCTAAATTGAAAGTTAATTTCTAGAATATATACTGTACTCATGCTTTGCAAGTTTTACGAAACCCTCGGGTTTACAATTAAATGATAGGTAATTAATTTGCCTAAACATTTTGGTGTTGTTGTCAGGGAAGTGTGCATAGGAACTAGCTTTCATCCTAGAGTTCATTTTTCCATTTTTTTCTCCTAGATGCATGGTTAAAGCATGTAGATGCATGAATCATTTAGCTGCATATCATTTAAAAAAAAAAAAAAGTTTACTAACCATTTATGGATGAAAATCTAGAATGTAGATTAAACATTCTTTGGAGCACAAGAGCTACATTGAGGAATGGTATCGAAATGCCATTGTGCCACAACATTCATCCATTCTTCAAGAGATCTTTGTGTCAAATCTAAAGGTTAAAGCAATTTCTCATGTCATCATACACAATCAGGTACATTTTGCAAATTTGTATATGAACGTTCTAGAAAGTCTAATTCGTAAATGGCTCCATTGGAAACATTCATATACTTAAAAATAAAATAAAATAAAAATTATTTCAAGTAGATAAATTAGGAAAAATAAAATCAAGCTTGATCGCATTTTTTTAAAGTTTTAGAGTTTAAAATGTTTTAGAATTTTATTTATTTTCTTGCATTTTTTTTTTATACATCACAAATATTTCAATAAAAAAACCATGTTTTGATTTTAAATAATTAAAAAATAAAAAACAATGTTAGATTTTTAATTAAAGAAAAACATAAAAGAAACTTATTTCTTCATGTTTTTGAATAAGGAAAATTCAAATTTAAAAAAAAAAACTAGCAATTATTATTTTTAAGAGAATTGAGAAATTGAGAAATTGATAACTGACTCTCATGCAACCTATAAAAAAAAAATAAAAAAAATAAAAAAACATTGCTTTACCTTAAAAATCAAAATCCAAAATTTATCATTTAAAAAAGAAAAAAGAAGAAGAAGAAGAATAAAAAGAAATAAAAGTAGATCTTGCTTTAAATTGCTGCATATTTGGCTAACCATTTCTAGCACAACTTCTCCCTACAATTCAATATGCATTTGCACCAAAATTGCGAAGATCGATGACACATATCTCTGGTTTTGAATAGCCATAGTAGAGCAATGAATGCTTTTGTTGTTGTGTGAATGCACTAGGCACAATTGCTGGCATCCTGCTGATAGATCGATCAGGAAGGAACAGATTGGGGGTGCCACCCTTGTCAGTTGATGAGGAGTATTCATTTCATGCCAAATCTCCAAATCTAGCAGTCGGTCTGGAAGAAATACCTGAGCATTGCGAGAAATGAGTAGCAGCTTAAAAACATCATTTTTAAGACACATTTTTTGGCCAAATGAAAATGAATTTCAAAAAAAAAAAAAACATGGGGTTTTTCTCAAAACAAGATTAAATCACAAAAATTATTTTCTCAAATTCGTAACCGATTGGGAGATATTTGGGGTTCTCTGGAGTCTTACTTAGGAAATTTCATGAGAAAAAAATAGCTTTCAATTAATACACAGACAATCGTTACAACCCTGATCTGTTTTTCTTGATTTACAAGAGGTAGGTCCATTTCATTGATGGGTATTTGTCAGGAGGACATTCGTTCAAATTTTACTTCAATGATATAGTCACACTTCATGGATGTTTAAAACATCTGCGAGCTGCTTGCACATTAACAATGAATTTTGCAAGTCTGTCTTTATTCCCAGAATACTCCTTACAGTTGATCAAAACCCCTCTTTTTGTTCTAAACACAACACATGATTCATGGCAGATGAGAAGCATATTGGAACCTATTGGAGCAAATACTGGTAATCATTGGAAAAATTGCAGGATGAAAATCATGCACAGTGCTCCATGGAAATTGAATATAATGCAAGAATTCATGGATGGATAATAGCAGACATCCCAGAGGGATGTTTATCAATTCATGCTTTGTACATTGCCAAACAACTTTGTAAGTTTTGTGGCAGTCATCAAACACCTCTCCAGAATTACATTCATAGACAATTGCAGAGGTAGTTGGAGGTTGGTTTTTCAATCGAAAGTTTGTCAAGTTTTTATTTCCCTCTCTAGATCATCGTTTTCTCACATTTCTCGTCGTTTTCTCATATTGTTCGGTTACTTAAAGTAGATCATGATTTATGAACAAGTTTTAATCTGCTGAAATTCATTTTTTCTTTGAATGACACGATTTCATCATACCCAACGGCTACAAATCATTTTATCTGTGATTCGTTGACCAGAGCCTTCCTAAATGTTTTCTCGATAATGGCAAATTTCGTATGTTATATTATATATAACGTAGTTTTTTTTATGTAGAATGTTTGTTATGTTTTTAAAATGCATTTATATGTTTTGTATAATATTTGTTTTTTTTCATTTTTATTATTATTTTTTTAACGAAGTGGTTTTCGTATAACATTTGTGTTATAGGTTTTTGTTATGATTTTTTTTGTATTTTTTTGTATATATATTTTAGTTTGTACATGTGCTTTTTTTCTTATGTTTTTATTTTACGTATATTATTTACTTTTTAGTTTTGTAAATATTTCATTACTTTTTTTTGTTGTTTATATATTATATTTATTTATATATATATATTATATATTAATATATATATAATATATTTTCAAGAAACTTGCCATGAGGAATTTTTTTTTGCCAAATTCTAGAGCAAATTGAGAAAAAAATTTTTTTGTTGTCACTCGAACATCAACTGTCGAAGCAAATAATTAAAAAAATATTATATAATATATATAATTGTTCTATTTTGCTAATTTTTCTGCAAGAGGTATTGATCAATTTGAAGATTGGACTTGTTATTTGTTCATAACAAAAATGCATAGTTGTGTGTACTTAACTGTCTCTTTAGGATTTTAGCTATAGAAACTACGCAATTTTGCAACTGAACAACAATTTCTAAGCTCTCTATTTAACTCAATGATCTATTTGGAACAATGCATTCTAATCAGAAAATCATGATCAAAATTTATTGGATTTTCCTAATGATTATGTTTTCAAGCATGATGCAGGAAAGAACAAGAACTGTGAAGGCACTTTATCTACAAGATTGATTAATGAATTTTTTATTGAATATTCTTTTGCAGGAATCATTAAGTATTTGATAATAATATTTCTTTATCTTTATGGAATTCTATGATTCAAACATAAATTGAGGAATTTTTTTTTTTTTAGAAATTGGATTTATTATCACAACTGTGAAATTAGACTAACCACTTGAAATGAAGACACATAATGAACCTGTTAATTATGCAATGTTTTCGTATGTATAAAAAAGAAATTGATCACTTCTCTTTCAACACACTTACATTATATTGCAATACTAGTGCCATGTTCATTTTCAGGTTCCAGGGTAGTTGGAGAATTGAAGGAAGCCAATTGTGCACGATTGGTTTTCTACAAAAAATTTCAAGAAACATGAAGCAATTGAATCCATTTCTATCATCCATAAATTCCATCATTTTTCCTCTCCAAACTCACAACCTACCCAAGAATTTTCGCTAAGCATCGTCATCACCATTTTCCTTGCAAAAGAGTCACATGTTTCATTCACATTTTCCATTCACATTTTCCATTCATAAAGACATTCAGCTCTCTTACATGCTAATTTGTCCTCTTGCCTTTTGTTCTCTTGTTTACCCTCTTTTCATTTTCCTTTCCATTAAATAAACCTTAATCCACTGAAAAAAATTTCATTCATAGTCCTTCCAAAATCATTATTTGATACTCACTTTAGATGATGGAGGATTCATGAAGGCCTCCCTTCTAACAAGTCTTCGCCTATTGACATCAACACATTATCTAGGTTCAAGGCTAGGGTCCTTAATAGCACCTTGAGGCTTGTATGCATCAATGACAACTTCTCTCACTGACAATCATGGGAATACACCAATGTCCATGATCTTTAGATCTTGCAAGTGGCTCGACATCAACTCATCTATTTGCACTTTGCAAGATGTTGTTGGGTACCTTGGCACTTGTTGGTCAACATCAATGGTGACTTTGCCTCATATTGGTTAATGACATTCATCAATGGTCGATAATCCAATGACTTCTCTTCATGCTCAACAATAACACATTTATTCACATGACTAGAATTGCACCATCGAGTTTTCTAGTAGGCTAAGACTATATCATTTAAGAATTTTGTAGCAGATACAACATGTTGGGTGTGGGATCCCCCTAAGGCAAGTTTTGACTAAGTGCGATGTAATGTCTCTGTGGTTTTTGGGCGCGGAGTGCAAAGATGGTAAATGAGTCAGAGGGTTGTCCGCCCTCATTTTTGTAAATGTCGGTTTGAGAGATCTACCCATGGTCCGCATACCATGGGATTGTATAAATAGAGTGAGGCTCTAAGTGTAAAGAGAAAAGGACATAGAGGAATCAATCAATGGAAGATCTAATAAGGGAGCATTGAGTCTAAGTGTAGAGTCATGTCTTTGGGTCGTAGAGTAGGATAAGACTTTGTATCTAAGTGCACAGAGGCCTAGAAGTCCACATCTGAGTGTGTGGACCCCTGCAGTGGAGTGCGCAGGGAATGTTGGGTCTGTAACCGATTGAAGCATTTATAAAGAGAAGTTTTACAATATTTTTGTGTATCTTTTCTTGTTTTATGCATTGAAGTATATTGGATATGAATTGCAATTTTAACATTTATTTTCTTCGCGAAATTATATGAATGTGCTAAATAAGTGAATATAATATAAGGTATTTGTTTACGTGAATATAACCAACTATTATAAGAAGATAAGTAATATCCATGATGTGACTTGGGGAAATAGCACAGATTGCTGAAGCCCCACAACCCCTAGTTAGGGCTGCACGAAGATGAATATAACAAGGCCAAGAAGGACTCACAAACTAGGAATGTGTGTGAAGTAACCTGTGAAAAAGTATTCACAGTTGGACTAAATCAACCACTCAGACATCTCAAGGGTGTAGAAAACTGGTTCCAACATCCCCCCATACTACTTCAGGTGAGACCTCAGTCCGCGCTCCATAGGCTATTGCTGAAAGGGCTATTAGTACATGGATTTGTTTGGATAATTAACTCCAAACCTGAGTCAAATCCCAACAAGCCAACACAACAGATTTAGTAGCAACAATAAAGTCTCCACTTTCACCACGTCATCCACCACTTATGCAACCAAGAAGAAGATGAAATTCTACATCTATTCCATGATTTAGCAACAGTTATAACTTCTCTACATATTCATAGTTTGTCTAGTTCCTAGGTAAGTAAAGGTATGTTCTTTTTTAGATTTTAACCATATAATTTCTTGAATATTGAAATTATAATTTATGGAAAATACTTCACCATATTTCATTTCTCATTTGAAAAAAAACCGTAAAAACCTTTAGCTGGGGGAGGAAGGGACATCCATTAATGATCACTCTTCATATCACTTCATTTCATCCTAACATACTCGTCCTAATGAATTACGATTGCATTATGGTTAAAAAGTTATGTGATTTGAAAATAAATGCCTAAATGATGAACATATTATATGGTTGATTTAAAGATGCATTCTTAAACATGTTCAATGAATCTTGCAACAACAAAAGGAAACAAGGTATTGAAACACAAGAAGCAATACTAGTTAAAATTTGGTTCTCACAAAAAAATCAACCAAACATGTTGCAATTTAATGTATGACAAGGAATGCCTTGCAAAAAGAAATGAAATTTTCAAATGCAAATTTAACGACAATTGATATAAGCCAAGCTCATTGAAACACAAATCATGATTAAGAAATGCAATAGATTGCATGAGGACATGCAATAACGTTAGTTGGGGGGTATGTAGAGTCTCCAAAATATCTTCAAAATATCATCCACTTTCACCTTTATCACCACCATTTCACTCACATGTTGCAACTCCATTTCCATATAATCTTTCATTAGCATCCATTTTCATAATTACAGGGATCCATTTATGTTTTGCTAAAGTTAATGATTTCTAGTATTATAAGTGAATTAAATGGTTAAAGCTTAGAAAAATGACATATACTTTCTAATACTTAAAAGTGGCTTGAGTTTCATGACATGTGTAGATCATTTGGAAGCTTCCAAGGCACCCTTATGTGGCCTCCAATGCTCAAATTCGAATTCCCTTCAAGATATGGAATAAGATTTGGATAAAGGTCAAAGAGGATATGTGTCTCATCAATACCTATTTGAGTGGTAACTCTATGAGATTTTCTAGGGATATTGGGAGAGAAAAATGGACCTCCATTAATGAAGTAGATTCTTATATTTTTTTTGTAAATAGGAGAGCATTCTCCTTTCAAAAGCATGTGTAAAGTTGGGGAAATTCTCATGTTTTGAATATAGAATTTGGATTTGGCACCATGATCATGAGTGATGTTCACCTTGATTTGGAGCCTCTCAACTTTCCATCTCTTATGCTTTTGGATTGGCCACCTACAATGTGTAATATTTATTGTTTTTCATAGATTAAGATTTATTACTTTCATAGATTAAGATTTATTTCTTTCATATCTTTTCCTATCTGAGAGGTTAAGAGTGATTGTCTTTATTTGCTTTCTACCTAGAAGTTGAGAGCATTTGTTTCTATTTGTTTTCTACCTAGAAGTTAAGAGAATTTATTTTTATTTGCTTTCATATATTTTCCTATGGGAGAGGTTAAGAATGATTGTTTTTTCTTTCATTTCTAAAAGAGTGGTGTGCTTTTGAGTTCATGCAAGATTGAAAGATTAAGATTTCAATTCCCCGCACTGCACTATAATTGTACTATAATTTCTTTTGAATTGAGTATTGAAGTAGAATAGGTAAATTTGGTTTTTCATCTGGTTTCGTAGTTAGATTGATCTAAATTGAAATTTAATTTCTAAGCATATATAGTGCACGCATGCTTTGCAAGTTTTATGAAACCCTCAAGTTGACAATTAAATGATAGGTAATTAATTTCTACCTCGTAATCAAATATTAACCTATTACAATAATTTCACATTATTTTTTAATTTTTTGCTAAAGTTTTTTATTTAATTTACCTCATTTCATAATAATATTATATATTTTCAACACAAAACTTTATTAGTTTAAATAGGACTTCTCAATTTTCTTTTTCTTTTGAAAAATAATAATTTTTTATTAGAATAGTGACGAGTTATATTATACATATACAAGTTGTATTCTTTCTCATTTTCCAACTAATATGAGGCGAAGGAAAAAAACAAAATGTGAAGTAATCAGAGGGACTTTCCTGAGGTATGAAGGCAAGGTTTATATAAATGAAAATAGTGAATTGGGAATTTTTCTAGGATTTGTTACAAGAGATCTTTGTGTTTGGGTTGAAACCATTAGGCTCTCAATAAATTGTTCTTACCTTCCTTCATTTCCACTTACACATCCATCTAGAAAGAACATGTCAGAAACTATCCCAAGTTCTTATCCTTGTTGACGAGAATACATCAAACGTTAAATCAATCAGTTTCAGTTTAAACCATCAATCCATGTTTGTAACACCCACAAAGCCAAGAAGCAGTGTCAAGTTATTTCATTGGCTCTAGTTCACAAATATCAAGAGAGGTATGGGTCTCAAGATATCAGACCCTAGGTCTCCATTTTGTTTCTCTTCTTGCTATCCTTCTTGATTTTCCTACCGAATGTTCCCTTTATTGATGGTGTGCAAAGATATTAGTGAACCTCTCCTCCCCTATTATGGATTTTAGTAAAAAATAATTTGTGGGTTTGATTCAACCTCTAATAGTCATGAAATCAATTTTTGCATGTCATTCACTACTTACCAGAGGTGAAAATCAAACCCATATCCATCGATTTTTATCTAATGTTGTTTATAACATTTTGAGGGAAGGAAGAAAAATGAAGGGAGAAAAGAAAAGGGATTTTCCACAACTTGGAGGAATTCGTTTTTCACTAGGACACCAAAAAATGTCAAGAAATAGAGGGAAATGAGAAAAGGGATATGATTGTTAAGAGAATGAGGTATTTCATACTGAATTTATAGATTTATACATGCTTCCATTTCTTGTTTGAATTGTATTTTTAGTTTTCAATTTCAAAATTATAAAAGAAGAAATTTGCTAGATATATACGGTTTATTTTCTTATTTCTAAAATTAAAATAAAAAATTTCTTTGTACATATATAGGGACATGATAGTGAGAAAATAAAACATGCAATGGATTCTATATTAGGGGCAGAAGCAGTGAAAATAACTATAAAGTATGGAATTTTCTATGCCTTCCAAATCCATTGGAGAGCAAACTTCTAAAGGCACTGAAACAATACAACCAAAGGAACCCTGTCAAAGGGAATCAATTGATTCCCAATCAACTCTTGGATCGAGAAAAATCTCTTTGAAAAAATTAATCGCAATAACCTCTAAGAATGTTGAATATGGAACAGAGAAATTCAATGTCCCAACCATTCATGGGACACAAAATTATTCCACCACCAGTACATGTTATGCATCTTCCATTGGTACATACAAAACTGAGGTAGAATATGATGTTGTCTTTGGGAATATTAGAATGATAGATTCCAGGAAAGTGTTCAATCATAGGTTGAAGAAATCATGCCTTAAACACTTCAAGGAGCATCTACATTTTCCATTCTTCAATATACCCTTTAACTTTCAAAAGATAATAATAATGTGCCACTATTGTATTGTTATAACCATATGTTATATTTGGTTCATTGGTTAGAACAAATGTTATTTTTACATAAATGGTTACAATAGTGGGGTACATCCTCCATAGGATCAACTCTGGGGCTACGGACCCCAAATATTATTTATACGAAAAGATTTTTCCAATAAGCCATGATCCTTAGGTTATAATATTCTTGAAAAGTCGAGAAATTTAAGCTTGGTTATTTTATGCATGTGTATTTTGTAACAAAGTAGTGCTTTGGAGCTAGAACTTGTAGCAATCAAAGGAGGTTTTTGGTGGAATTTTTGTGTCCACTTCCTCGTAGATGAGAGCCTAGATTTGTTGCATCCTTTTGGAGGCATTTTGGTGATGTAATAAAGAATTTTGAAGCTTATAATTTGAATTAATAAAGAGACAACTCTCTTGGAGGTAGGATCTACAAATGCAGTTCACATTGCATGAACTCCTCTATCAATTGGTTTTGTTCCTATTTTCTTCTTGCCTCGTTCTTCTATAATTCTTTATGTTGCAACTTCATTAATTCCTTTATGTTTGATTTCAATTTACGAATTACACACTTTAAATTGGTTTAGTTTAACCATACACATGTGAACATATTTATAGGCCAAGTTACTTTCAAAATATAATAAATAATTTTTGTAAGTATTTTAACTTATTTCCTTAATAAATTATTTCCATATTGAGTAAATGTTAGATATTTTGGATTTTTTTTTGGTATTTCTATGCGTTATGTAGGTTAAAATTCTTGGGGAGTCCTAAAATAGAAAATTCAGAGCAATTCCTGACAAATTGAGACATAGGAAAGCCAATGTAGATAATGCTCAGAAGTTGATGGGCACAACATAAATAATTCACCAGAATATAAAGAGATCCAACATAGTTATCTTCTTGGAAATTGAGGGTAACCAAAATATATTTCAACACAAAATCTAAGGTGGTAATAAAAATACATGTCAATTATATGTATTCCCAATTTTTCTAAAAATTACATTCTATTTTCTTATTTTTATTTCTTCATATTGAAGTATAAGGTTTGGATTCTTGTCTATAATAACCCTTAAACAAGCCTTGATCATGTTAATTCACAAATCCCAAGATGGATAAAGGAACCAATATAGGGTTTCTAGTACTTCTTCGCCAAGTTAGATATTAGGCACTGACTTGGGATTTTGTTATAACGACCTTATAGGAAACTAATTATAACAATTTTCAGATTTCTTTATCTCCTACAATCTTTAATTTTGGTAGCTAAGAAATCCTTTTTTTGATGGTATTATCCCCCATCTTGTTTACTCTTTGGATTCCCCTTAAATAATAGGTTAGAACATTTTGTAGCCCAAAACCATTATTTGGTTGATGTTATTGTCATAGAGAGTTGGTTGTAGGTTAACGAATTAGATCCCATCATAATTATTAGTTGCTTCCTTTTCCATTTTGGCCTTATTTTTTCCATATTCTTCACTTTCTTTTGATTGCAAGAAACCTTCATAGGTTAGGTGATTTGTTGTTAAATGATGAATTCTTGTGGCTATTCATTTACATAGTCATATTTATTGTTTTTTAGTGTTAAGTTTCCTCTAATTTCATTTCGTTAACATTAGTTTTCAGTTGCAAGTCATCACATTTTCACACAATTTCATACAACTAAAGTAAATTCTTAGTTCATGACCCGAAGTTGAGCGCCAAAAATTAGTATTAAAATAGCACACATTGTTAAGACAATTTGGGAAAAAAATTAATCCATTATTCAGGTTAGGGCCATTGGGATAAGTATCTGAATAACTCGCATTGGCTAATATAGATTGAAATATTAATTGTCTTTAGGGAGATTGAAATCCTTCATCATGCAGTAGCTTATATATATTATATATATATATATATATATTCTATATATTATATAATATTATATATATATATATATATATATATATATATATATAATGTTTTGCATGTAACGTAAACAAAAATAAATTAAAAAATATATAAAACTATGTCAAAGAAATATATTATATATATATATCACTATATGTATTATCAAGTTCAAGTAAAATTAAAAATAAGAATAATTCTACATATGAAGATTGAAATTTAGGTAAATACAAATAATATTATTAAGAAGTAGAATACATTGATATTAACTTTGGATCTACGAAACACTAAGAGAAATCAAATATCTCAAGGTGAAAACCTTTCGTTGTGTTTTGCACTCAAAAAAAGGTTTGCATCTTTAGGGATTTGGTTCCTATAGGTGTTTAGTAGATTTAGAATTAAGATGGATCTTTGCTACTTAATTACATTTTGAAATTTTTATTAATTATATGTTTTGAGATATCATGGTTACAAATATGAATCATTATTATTTAAATTCATTACAATGTGATCTTCATATTACGGTTTTTCAGTTGAAAAAAAAATGTTCCTAATTTTATAAATAAAAACGAAAATACAATATAACAAATCAAATTCAATCGATTTATTATTTTTATTACATTTTTAGTTATGCGGATATTATAATTATAGTTATTTAATACTCACTACAACATTGATGTCCTAAATGTTTACATTTACTTACACGATATACAACTTCTCCCCCATATTAATTTATAAAGCATCTCTTGGTGACAAATTTCATAATATTTATCATCCCAACATTTAATTCATCACTACTAGTTAATAATTATTTTGTAATTGAATAATATAAATTGAAAAAGTAATTCTTTCATAGTTGAATCATAGAAATTGAAAAAGGTGAAAACAAAAAGGTGTTTTTTTATATATTAGATTAAGGATGAATAAGTAAGTAAACATAGTTATTTTTTAGAAATAGAATGTGTAGTTCAATTGGTGATCAGCTTTTTATGAATAAATATATAAAGCATGATATTCAAACTTCAAATCCCCATTGGTTAAGGGTGAAAACGTGAAGCTAGGTTACATTTTTGTGAGAAATTCCACAGGAAAATTCACAATCTAAAAATTTTTGGCCAAACCAAAATTCTTCTGTTGATTTTCTAAATTTATTCAGACGAACTATTATACTAACATTTAGTTGAGCTTTTGGCCGTTTAGATTAACGTATACCGTTAAACGGATTTTTTGTCGGAGCTGAAAAAATCGGCAAACAAACATTTTGGCCGATTTTTTTTAATATATATGTGATGGCCCTGGCGCTCTTGTGAAATTTTCTCTACTATTAATTTGTGATTGTAGTTTAGTCAAGTCGAAGCCGAGCGCTATTGTTATTGTATTTGAGCCTGAACTTTTGCATCATTAATTTGGGATTATAGTTGAGCCAAGCCTAAGCCGAGCATTTATTTTATTATAGTTGATTATGTCAGCTCAATGGAGGTTCGTATGTAGTTCAATTTATTTTATTTTCAACAAATTTTTAATGGTTTTTGCGGATTTTAGAATTTGTTTTTGGTATTTTTGAATATTTTATTAGCATTAGAGGAATTCTGGTTGGTTTCACCTCATCGTTGCAAGAGGAATTGGTAGCTATCTTAGCGTCCACATTGGTAGAGGAACTGTCATCTTTCTCAACCTCCTCGTCTAGACCAGGTAAGTCCTCCAAAACACCTAGAACCGAGCTTTTTCCTCTATGTTTTTTTCCAAAATGTCAGTTTTGATATTTAGGAGAATAAAAAACTTGAAAACCACTAGAATTATAATTAATTCAAAATAAATTTTTGCAACCCCCCGAAGGAACACTTTATCCTATAAACGTAGTAAATACAATTCACTGTAGTTGAGCATGTTGTTCTAATGGCAATGTTTTTACCTGGTTGTAGAGGTTCAACTTGGTTCTTGTTTTGAAACTGAGTGCTATCAAGGTTCCTTCACTTTACGTGCATTCATATTCTAAAGTGACCTGGTTGTTTAATGTAAAAACTTGATGCTTCTTGGTAACATACTTTCCTTGCTTCTATTGCTATATGTTCATTTATGTTTACTTTTTCATTATGTGTAATTCACTTTTCTTGGGATAGGAACATCAATTCCCATATAATTTATAATGTTGTCCTTTCTAGTAAAATTTTAGGCACTGTTCTTCAAGGATGCTGGTATAAGTGCATAACTACATCCACCATTCAACACGAAGGAAAGTATCCATATCATCAAGTGGCAGTGCATACAATCTTAATTGTAGTTCCAAATCTTGGATTTTAGTAGGGATTTTATGAAACCTTCCTACTCCTTTGACCTTTAATCCATCAAATACTATAATTTTGAGGTCATTGGTGGGGTACAGAAATATGTTTAGTTTCTTGTGGAATCCATGTCAATGTAGTAACCTTTCTTGAAATCGATGAGTATCATTACATTTCCATCTTTTATGATTCCCATGAGCTTTAGGTTCCTAGGTTGTAATTTCCCCATCATGATTGCAAGTGTAACTATAGGTTTTGTTCCCTATTTGCTTGGATCATGGGTCTTATTAGTTGCATAAGATGAGGCAGAAAATACTTAATTGAAGGTTCTTGTACTTTCTCTTTTCAAGTAGTAATTTCTTTTTGAGATACATATTTTTCATTTTTATTTTTTTGGGTGCATGAGATTGAAGCTAATTAGAGTGTTGGCATTGCTTTGTCATCTAATTTTGGTGTTTTAATTTTAATGTTATTGGGTTGGCTTGTTCTACCTTGATTTATCTAGTAAATTGTGGTTGATGTTTTAGATTTACCAAAGGATTTTTGAAAGTGATTGATCTATCATTGACTCACATTGGCTTTTAAATTGTCTCTCAATCCATTCTCTATGCTCATTATTTGTTCTTGATTCTTTTCTCTTGTTGTTGATACATCTTATTAGGTCTTACTAGAAGGAAAAACAATACCGTGTCGAAGGATAACTTAACGATATTCAAGATTATACATTTAAATTTTGTATAAATCCATTTGTATAGCATGCACATAGTACTAATATATAAATAACATGTTAATCATGCCCTTCACTATTGAGAGAAACTCCCATGGACTCTTCCCAATAAAGAAATTAATGTATCATTCCTATTTCAACACAATCAACAATAAATAAATAAAAAATCACTTATTTTGAAAGTGGAGAAACTGAAATTTCACCAATTAAGGAGACATAAAAATTATCTTCATAACAACACTAATTAAAAATAGTCACACCATTGAAATTGTAATATGTTTGTAAAAATATATGAGGCACATTTCGTCTATTCCTATGCAAAGACATGTTAAAGCTTGAAAATCACTAACAACATGTGGGGGCTATTATAAATGCTATCCATGATGCTCATAGAATGCATGATGAACTCAAAATCTTTATAGAGGAAGTAAGATGGTGAATTCAAGTAATAAATTTATAAAGTAAAATTTGTGAACATGGTCATAGATTTTCATCTATACAATTAATAAATCAATTGATGGATTTAACAAAATGCTTTTGGATGATATGGTTTTTAGTTGTTGATTAAATTGTTAATTCTATCCCTCTTTGCTATTAATTTGTCAAAAATAAAGAAATTCTTTTTGGGACTTCACAATCCTATCTATAATTTGCTTGGTACTATTAGCTCCATCTTTAGAATGATGAACATGATCATGTGGTTTGTCATTATCACCTCCCTACATTCTGATACTCAATGCTCTTATCCACTTCTTAAATATTAGGTAGGAGTTAAACATGACAACTTTATGACATCTTTAGGTAGAATCTATTGGTTACTTCGACAAACCTATTTGGTGGGTTAGAACTATAGATAGTCTCCTATCTAGAGAACTTATGGAATTGGGGAACAAGTTCACTTTTTTACCTTTGTACATGCATTGACATTGGATGGATGCCTTCCATATTCCTTTTTGCTGGTTCAAAGCAATTAACATAGACTTTGAGTAAAGGAGAAACACCATATCAATTAGTAAGATAGGATATACAAGTAGTTCTATCTTCGAGAGGTTGACACAAGGGGAATTTCATCTTACATCACCCCATTTATTGGGATTTAAGGGTACATATCTATCCATTGATATGTAGAAATTGCCAATTTTAATTCTCACTACCTTGCCCCCAAACATTGTGTTTGTATTACCATGCAAACTCTTCCAAAATTGAGGCCAAGACCATCCCCTTTGGAGAAGTACATGTCACTCCCTCTCGTGCCCTGCACTTCTCTACATCTTGCACCATATTCAACCAAATTTCATTATATTTTACCAATATTGTTATTACGTAATGCATATAAATGCTAATATGGATAAATGCAAAATAACATAAAATGACATTATCAACATAAACACCCGTGTGATACTTTTGGTCATCATATATATATATATATATATAACCAATTATTTGATTTATTCATCTATTTTTTGCATACCATCCATGTTAAATTTAGAATGTTTGGAAAAATTTTATATCACTTAATATTTTTAAGATAAGATATGCTTTTTGGTTACTTGCATCTGACCCATCTTCCACTATTCGAAATATTTTGCAAATCTGCAAATATACTATGATCTATTATGCCTCATTTCAACTTTTCCCTGGTCATGAATTGAAACTCGCTTCAATTTATACTTTAGTTTCAACATTTCCTTGCTCATGGATTGAAACTCACTTTAATTTATACTTCTGTTTTAGTATCCTTTCATATTCAAACGTTTTGTGCATTTTACTTGCTTATTTTTGCATGGGAGCTTGAAACATTAGAGAAATCATTTTCAATTTTTCATTTTGTATTAATAGAAACTCATTTTATTTTATATTTTTCCTTCTTTCTTTTGCGACGATGCTACACCTAGGGAGATTATAACACATTTCATCATTTACACTATTTTCAAGACTATTTCAAGACAGGTTGTATCATTTACATTATTGGAAGATAAAACATTGATGCATGCTTTCATATTCATGCAAAAAATTAATCAAAATAATGAAACGAATATCCCCTTACATACACTACACTAGGGAGAGAGTTTAAACATGTAATTAATTAAGATATTATTTTTTTGGAAAAAGGGCTTTATTTTTCATTATATTAATCTTTCATAGTGGGTTCACTAGGTCCCATGTGCACCCGAAACGTGTTACAATGTATAATCTTAAATTATATTTTCATATGTTCTTCCTATCGAACATCCTACATAAACTATATCATTTATATAAGCTATCCATCAGACATTGCCACATACAAAAACCTTCTATAAAAAATATATAAACAATATGTTTGGTGACAACCACCAAATTAAGGATCATCAATATCATCTCCAAAAATCAAAATCATATACCAAAAAGAAATAATAATAAAAAGTGATTCAATTCCAATCCCTCATAAGTAAATTGAAAAAGAAAACACAAACAAATATATATTTGGAAACCATAGGGTTAGACATGTTCATCTTTAAATCAACATTTTCAATTTAATAAAAAAAAATTAAAATTAAAAACTTGAGGGACAAAATATACTGTAATTTCATACAAACCAACACAACCAAAAATAAACCTTGAGGATGTATGATGTGCACATTGGTAAGATGTAAGGGACTAGGAAATCATTTCAAAAATTCATGAGAGAAAGGGTTAAACACCAGACAAAATTTCTTGGAACCTTGATCTAACAAAATTTATGCCTAGCTGGAACTTTCCAAAACATCAAAGTTAGGTTGAATATGCTTCAAGTTTGGTTGAATAAGCATACTAGCATTTATATGCATTACGTAATAACAATATTGGTAAAATATAATGGCTCAAGTGCACTTTTTCGGTCGGTAAAAAGAGGGTCTAGCATTTTTAGGTTAATTTTTTTTCTTTTGTTCGCTCTCATTTTTAAAGAAGCATATAAATAGACCCATTTAGGCCATATAAATAAACACGTATTATATTTTTAATAAGAAATTTTTATAAAAAGGTAATATAATTGTTAAATTTACTAGAATAAAACTTGTCTATCATTTTTTATTTGATTTTTTTTTCCTTTGTTAACTCTAGTTTTAAAGAAGCATATAAATAGACCCATGTATGGAATATAAATAAACATGTATTATAGCTTTAACAAACATGTATTATAGCTAAGTTGAATTAGAGAGATTTGTATATGTGGAATCAACATAAAAATAAATTAGTAAATACTTTAAAACTTCAGTTGAGTTGATGCTAAGTTGAATGAATTAGAGATTTGTAGTTGAGTTGTGTTACAGATCTCTAGTTTTTTTCCTCTTGAAATTCACTGACCATCCAACGAAGTACAAACAGCCTTTCCTGCTACCCAGGCTTCTGACAGATTTTCTTAACAATGATCTTTTGCACAACCTAGCGCTTTACTAAATGTTCTACTTACACATTAAATCTCTTCCATTTTGTGGTGATACGATATCAGATTGATTAAATTCCTTGGATTTTGTGATGATACAATATGATATTTATGTTTGTAGTACTCTAACTAGGTGCCTTCTTTAGGCTTTTCCTAGCACATTTTTAAGTGAATATTGGGTTAAGTCATGATAGAAATTGGAATAATTATAATTTTAAGTTGTTAAATATATGTCGTAGAGTTCTTTAATATTCTAAATATATTTCTAAATTCAAAAATATAATTTAAATGACAAAACATGAACATATTATAAAAAATATAATAATGTAAATTCCAAGAAAAATATAAAATCACTTGATCTTTATCCATTAACCCAAAATACTTACACCATCTAGATTAAGTTGATCCAATATCCATGAACCTTATCCAACTAATCATAACGTAATCTCTTATAGCTAGTTATAGCATTATTTCAAAGCTTTTCCCAACTTATCATGAGGAAATATCCTATGCATTTTTTTTGTCACTTCATCCAAGGTATGCATAACTTTTAAAATCTCTTCGTTTTCCGCTCTTGACTTTGAGTCAATGCATCATGAATTAAATCTTGATATAATTATTTGGTTGATGTGATAGTGATAGATATATTGAATGTGACCATCGGTTTGACAACGGGAAAACACTTGGCCATGCATTTAAACAATGATTTTATGTAGAAATAGTTTGTAAAATAAGTAAATTGATAACATTATAATTTATAATTGCTTGACGAAACTATCAATCACATGTATAAATTCTGAAGGAGAACATGGAAGATGATCATGAAACTAGGTTAAATCCTTGTAGTATTCCATTATTCAATCGCAATAGGTATTTATTTATTATCATTCCATTATTCAATCACAATAGGTATTACTATTCTAAATTCATTTTATTGAATTTGTTTTTAATAGGGATCATAAAAGCCATTAAACATGGTTGAAAAATGGAGATTATGCATAGAAGTTTCTTGTTATCCCAATCCGGGGCATGTAATGATTACTCATGTGCTATGCAATATTATGACAAACAAATTCCTCCAAAGGAAAAGGAATGTACCTGGAAGAACAACAAATAATGAAGCATATTATATTGCATTGGTAGAAGGTTTAGGAACAACTAGGGAGTATGGATCCAATGGAATTATAGTCTTCACCAATTCTAAAGTTATGTGCAACCAGATGAAAGGCTTGTACCAAGTTAAAAAAGAGGGTTTAAATAACTGCATGGAGAAGTAAGAAATATTGTTAGTCAATTTCAATCATTTAGCATAAGGCATTGTGGAAATGTTAATAGGATGTCTAGAGATCTATTTAATGTGGCAATCCCAATTCAAGGTTCGTGTGTAAAATATGAATTAGTGTTAAGAAGTTCTCCAATAATATTTATTGATGGACATTGTAAGATCTGTTTGATATGGTTGTGTTTTTTAGTTATAAATGTGTCATTTTTAATCACCATGTGTTTTTTTCAGTTCTATACCAAGTGTGCCCCCACTATGTAAGCACAACTTGGTGAACTTGACATGTTTTATAAAATTTTGTATTTAATTTTCAATATGTGTGTTCTTCAACATTTGTGTTTTTAGCCTTGGGTATATTTTACATGAAGAGCTTTAGATTATTGCAGTAATTTTCTTAATTCTTTCAATGTTTTTAAATAGCAATTTTAAGATCTTAAAATGCATGATGTAAACTTTTTAAATTTATTCTTTGTATATATTATATATATATATATATATATATATATATATATATATATATATATAGTATATATATATATATATATATATATATCATGGATGATAATTTTCCACATAATTCTCCGAGGTGAGCACCAATAGAGTCTCATGCATCTAATAGAGTGGGAGACCAAGGTCATGGATAAATGATAATATCAAGTGAATCAAGGGAGGTCCATCATGATCGTGGTATATATATATATATCTATTGATGTATAGTGTGTGTTGTGTTATGTGTGTGGTTGTGAAAGCTTTTAAATTATACTTTAATATAATCATATGTACATGTATGCATATGGATTGAATTATTTTATCAATTTAATTTTAAGTTCATTTATAATAAATTTAGTTTTTAGGAGCATCTCAAATTAGGTTCGAAAAGACTATCTACTAAATCAATGGAGGGCCATCATTCACATTGTAAATATATATATATATATATATATATATATATATTGTGTGTGTGTGTGTGTGTGTGTGTGTGCGCGCGCGCACGCGCGTGCAGACGCGTTTACTTAAATGATAAATAGGTATAATCATTTGTATGTAGACATATATATTGAATTATTTTTCTATTTATTTAGAACCTTCGCTCACTATGTCGTCACAGGATGGTGGTCAACATTCTCCAAGTGATCATCAATCTCAATTGGATCATCATAATCATCATCATTTTCGTAAATTATATATAAAAAAATTATGTTGAAACAAATTTTTACATGTAAATGAATTGTATGTACATATGGATGTACATGTCTATCTTGCATGTGTATGAATACATTTGTTCACATGTTTTTATATTTATGTAATTTTATATATTGATCTAGAGGGTGAAAATGTTACTCCAAGTAGATGTAAGTGAAACTGGGCAGTTAAGGAAGAAGGTGCTACACCAATTACCACTTATCCATATGACATTCTTGATGAGCTTCCTTGGGAGACAAACCTCCAAAAATGTAAATTAAAAAGGTGCAAAAGTCATTATTCAAAATTGAGGAAAGATCTTGTGGCTTTGGAGCTCCCTGTAGAGGGTCGAGAAAGCTTAGAAATAGTTGTGCACTCTCTAACCTCATTTGTTGATATTTATGAGAAGCTTGGGCCAACGACAGATTATAGACATGATGAGGCATAGAAAGGAATTAGTAATGGGTCCTGAAAAATAGGTTGAGGTTACTAAAAGGGTTACAAAAGAAAATGCACAATCTATGTTTAATTTCAGAGAAGGGCCGAAAGGAAAGATGCTCAATATGTAATATTTAAAGCACCCTGATATGCCCAACCATTTGTATGATAGGTTCCTTGTAGTGTATGGAATGTTTCCATGGAACGACGAGGTTCCAATTTATTTTTCAAAATTATTTTATGTGGAATTATTTTTGGGTATGAAACCCGATTATTATGACCTTCCATATGAATATTATGGTACTAGGAGAGGTCGATTATATGATCATAAGGGCACATTGTCTGATACTAAATTACCTCACTCTCTGCCACCTTTGGTACACCAACCTCTGCGTCTGGTAACTTTGCGGTGAGAGAAGGATGTCACTTCTCAAATTGTTCGAGAAGGAAGGGGTTCCATGATAGACAACATCCAGATTGCATTGACTCGTATTAATATCGGTCTAAATTGACAAAGGGCACGAGCTAATGCATGTGCTAATTTTGTATATAAAACAGATGAGGAGATAGATAATATGAATATTGAGGAGCTTAAAGCATATGCAAAGGGTTGTCGTAATGGTTGGCAAGACCTAATTCTTCATGAGGAAGAGGGTGTGGGATTGATATGTGTTAATGGTTAGGGTCCAAATATTTTAATGTAATTTGTAATGTATGTGTTAATGTAGATTCACATAGATTTTGTTAATTTTTTTAGATATAATATAACACAAATGTATCATATGTTCACCATTTCCAGTTAAGTCATTTGTTGATAATTTCACGATCCCATGTTTAGGTTCCAATCAAGATATTTTAAGAGATGCTAGTTTTTTTTAAGAGTTCATGTTGATATAGTTATTATTCTACCTTTATTATATCAGTATTGTGAGGAAATACATATATATGTTAACAGATTCTGAGTTTGTTTGATTTTTTGGACATAGCACCACCCTCTTCTTCCCTACTAGGAGATATGTCAAATATTCAATTGTCACAAGTATTGAATATTTCACTTATGATTCGTTATAAATTAAAGTGAAAGTTTCATTAAAAATGAGATAGATTTATATCTTATAGTTTTAACATTTTTGAATTTTAGGTTTGTGGAGACTATTCGCATTCTCCAAGGACTTTAGTGATGGAGTCGACAATGGGGATAATATCATCTAAACAATTTGAAAAAGTCATCTAAATTTTTTTTTAATATTGCAAGTTTATAAATTTTCATGTGAAATTTTAAATGTTTAATATATACATGTGCATTTATTGAATAGGGCATCTAGGAGGGAGAAATGTGAACACCATGAGGTATTGCATGGAATTTGAAACTTTAGTTGGTTACCAAGATTGAATTGTCTAGACAATTTGAAAAAGTTGATACTTGATTATTTTAATATTGATCTACTTTATCCATTTTCATTTGAAATTTTAATATATATATATATATGCACATGTATTGTACAATTTATCCATGAGGCCACAATGTATGGAAAACACCACAAAGGCACAATGGAATGGGAACACCATGGGGTATTGCATGGAATTTGAAACTTTTTATAATTTTGTTTTGATGATTACATGTATTTACAATTTTCCATGAGGCCACAATGTATGGAAAACACCACAAAGGCACAATGGAATGGGAACACCATGGGGTATTGCATGGAATTTGAAACTTTTTATAATTTTGTTTTGATGATTACATTCTCATTAAATTTTAAAACATTAAAATTTAATGTTAAAGTATGTAATCCTATCTATATATGCAATTACACGTGTTGTGCACAGAAGCCATGATTCATATGAGAGCACAAGGAGGTTGATAGATCATATATTTCAATGAGATTCTCTAAATTGATGCAACTTTTTATTATATATTTACTTTTATAATGATATAAATTTTGGACATATTTTAAATCTATAACTCTTTATTATGATTTAATACATGCTAATTTTGGAGTTTATTGACATTTTGCATGGTACAATTTGCATGATGCATGCATGGTTTGATGCTTTTGAAGGTTTTACATATTTAAGTTCATGAATATGTAGCAATGAAAGTAAATTTGCATTTAGTTGAGACATTTTGCATTAAATCATTCCTATAATGTTAGTACATGATTCTTAGGTTTCGTTTAAATTTGTTTTGTCAAGTTATTTAAAATGAATCTAATAAAATTGCAAATTATGAAACATGGTACATTTTGCATTTGAATGAATCTTATAATTTGGTGTAGATGTCTAAAACAATGATAACTTAAAATTGCATTATAAAATATGGTATGTGAATTTTTAATTCATGCATAGAAAGACTACTATGTATGTCAATTTATAGTTAACTTTTAATATAAAGTTGTTTGAATGCACACACATAAGTTAGATAAAATTAGATTATAAAACACGGTTTGCAATTTGCATGATGCATAAATGGTTTGGTGTTTTTAAAGGTAAATTTACATATTTAAGTTCATGAATATGCAACAATGAAAGTAAATTTGGATTTAGTTGATAAATTTTGCATTCAATCATTCCTATAATGTAAGTAGATGATTCTTAGGTTTTTTTAAAGTTGTTTTGTCAAGTTATTTAAAAAGAATCTGTTAAAATTGCAAATTAGAAAAAATGGTAAATTTTTCATTTGAATGAATCTTATAATTTGGTGTAGACGTATAAAACAATGATAACTTAAAATTGCATTATAAAATCTGGTATGTACATTTTGTATTCATGTACAGAAAGGCTACTATGGATGTCAGTCGATAGTTAACTTTTAATATAAAGTTGTTTGAATGCACAAACATAAGTTAGATTAAATTGCATTATAAAACATTCCCCACAATTTTCATGATGCATGCATGGTTTGATTCTTTTAAAGGTTTTACGTATTTAAGTTCATGAATATGTAGCAATGAAAGTAAATTTGGGTTTAGCCCCACGGGGGTACGCGAGTTGGTAATCACAATGTGGTGAATTTCGTTAGAAAGGTGAGCTCCATACTAAAGGTCACGAGTTAAAATCCTCTAGACTAGCCTGGAGTTGTGGAGAGGGGCGAGCACAGTTCCCAAGGGTTATAGTGGTAGTGGTCAAAATCGACCCTGTGTTACCCGAGTTGCGAGGCTGCTTTAGTCGCTAATTCCTCTGTAAAAATAAATAGATAGATAAATAAATTTGGATTTAGTTGGTACATTTTGCATTCAGTCATTCCTATAATGTGAGTACATGATTCTTAGGTTTTGTTTAAAGTTGTTTCATCAATTTTTTAAAATGAATCTAGTAAAATTTCAAATTACAAAATATGACCTACTGTTTCACCTTTAGGTTAGACAATGATTGATCATTTATATCAATAGAATATTTGTTGTGAAATAAAGTCAAATTTCCATAATGATCACATTTTTTACCACCAACACATTTCTTTTTGTAAAATAATTCATGACTTTCTCTTTCACATAGAATTTTGGATATAAAACCATGGATACTGGAATGAAGAGGTGAATTTTTCCAAAATGTAGGTGTCATAATATAATTGAAATTCCACATGATAACGACAACAACAAGTGTCACAGTGATAGGTTTAACATACCATGGCTTTTGTTGCACAAAAGTAGTGATTGAGAAATTAATTC
This sequence comes from Pinus taeda, assembly GCA_000404065.3. NCBI lineage: Eukaryota > Viridiplantae > Streptophyta > Pinopsida > Pinales > Pinaceae > Pinus > Pinus taeda. The sequence continues at coordinate 45,555 of APFE031505659.1, forward strand.
CATGATTATCTTCTATGAACTTACTGAACAACTCTATCTGAGTGGTGTCCAAGATATGTTTTTCATGTTTTTCATATTGATTTCATGTTATTCTTTGTTGCATCGCATCCCTTGATTTTGGTGAAACACGTGAATTTTTTCTCCAATATTCATATAGTATATATTTAACATCTTATCCAAGTCTATCTTTGTATGGTTTCCTACAAATAAATGTCCAACAAGCAAGCTCATCATTTACATCTATTTGCAGTCAAAATTTCCTATGTTCGTGCAATGTTTTTCATTAGGTCCCTGATGCTTTTTCCATAGATTTTACCAAACGATTTTCTTTAGTACTTGATGAAACTACTTCCATTTGTCTTTCTTTACATGCATCTATATCACTTTTCTTTCTAGATCTTCCAATTGATTTTAGAGAATTACTTATATTTTGAATCACATTTTCTTTCACCTTTTTATCTTTCATTGATTTTCTAATACCTAATAGAGTTGTAGTTTCTTTTAATTTATTTGATGTTAAGAGACCCCTCAAAAATTGAGCTTGAGTTGTCACACTTTCATCTTTGAAGAACCTATCAATAATGAGATTAACACGATATCATATAACATGGTCAGCATTTTTATCTCCATATATGCCAATGTTAATGTTTTATAACATTTCATCATCGATATTGATTTCATATATACATGAAAATTAAATGTAAATGGGTATAATGTTCATTAAATAATTAATTAAAAATTAGAGTTTGAAGGAAATTGAATAATAAATATGTATAATTTCATAATACACTGATATATATATATATTAATATATATATATATATATTATATATATATATATATATATATATATAGATATCTATATAGATATATATATATTATATATATATATATATATAATCTATATGATATATATATTTATATATATATATATATATATATATTAATATATATATACATACTTTTTGATGGTGATTCAACTTCTTCACTTGAATCTCTTTCAACATCTTCAACAATATCATCAATCATTAGTTCATTACCTTTTTCACTTTGTCTTTCAAAATTTTCAATATCATCGTCAATGTTATGAGGAATATCCCTCCCTATTTACATTGCAAAATATTTTTCAAATTAGTTCATCAAACACAAATTAAATTTCAAAATACACTAATTAAAATTTAAATATCATTTATAATATTTACATTTACATACCTACCTCAACTTCTAGTTGAAATTGATTTTCCCTTTCAATATTTAAGCTCTCTTCCCTCTTTCTTTTGTAATAGTTTCTCGTGTATTCTCTACAAACTTCAATGCCTCTTGTTTGATTATATTTTCTCTTGCAAATTTCTTTGATTTCATATGATAACACAATCTATGTAGATTTTTGAAATCCAATCCAAAAAATTCAATTTCAAAATCCTGTAAAGAAAACCTCACTTCCAAAATTTAGACCAAAAAACTCACTTTAAAAATCTAACACAAAAGACTTACTTTCAAAAAAATCCCTTTCAAAATTCAACCAAAAAAATTATTTAAAAAAAAACAAATTTAAAAGTTCAACACAAAAAACTCACTTTAAAAGTTCAACCTTAAAAACTCACTTTAAAAATTCTGCTGAAAAGACTTACTTTAAAAATTAAGCCCAAAAAACTCACTTTAAAAATTCATCCTAAAAGACTTACTTAAAAATTAAGCTAAAAAATATCACTTTAAAAATTCAGCCCAAAAGAATTACTTTAAAAATTAAGTCCAAAAAGATTCCTTTAAAAACCAGCTCAGAATATTTAGTTTAAAACTTCACTCCAAATAAGGAAAGAGTGCGAAAATAATGTTTCAACTCCATCTATTTATATCATTGAAACCAACATTTTTTTTTTTTTGAGAAATCAATGGATTATGGAGTGTTTTGGCTAGTGAAAAACTAGTGTTGCATTTAGTTAGTATAAAGGAATAGGAATATGATTGGTTGTCTATGTTGGCCAATTTAATAGAAATATAAATTCAACATTTTGTGAACATATTTCTAGTGGATGGGATGTTTAATAGAGGTAACATGATGCTTTGGTTTGAATATCAATATTGAGATGGTCAATTTGGGCCAAAAATCGTTCAATAAAATAAACCAATTTTCACTAGTCATATACTCACAATATGTGATTGTTTCCAATATAGTTAAAACAATCAATTTCCCCCCCCTCCTAGTCTTTCCCGTTCTTCTATTCTCCCAAATTAAAAAAGGTTGAATAATAAATTAAAGTCCAGATATGTCGAAAATAGGCGTTCTTTCCATTCCTCTTATGTTTTTTTTGTGGTGTCAGTGGGTTGCTTTTTTGGGGGTGTTCAGGGTTGGGGGTTTATGAATTTCTCTACGTTTGTTATTATCTACCATCCATTTGAAAATTCATGGGCGGGGTTCAGGGTTGGGGGTTTATGAATTTCTCTATGTTTGATATTTGATCTACCATCCATTTGGAAATTCCAATGAATATTAAAGAGGTCCTTTGGAAAGAAATGCATCTGGAAAATATACACACTTCAAAACTATTTAATTCTTTTAGGTTTGGAATATTTTTTAAAATGCATGCACAACAAATCCCCACTCAACCACAGATCACAAAATTGAAGTAATTTTGACTCTCAACCTTATTTAAAATACAACAAAATTTTGATATGAGAAAAAATGCTTTATGATCAAAGACATTCATTAGGTTTAATCTAAATACTAATACTTAAAAACTCATGTGAATCGAACCAAAAATGTTTCCAGTCAAAGTATTAATTTATAATAATCTAATCACTATTAATAAAAACAATAGTTGCATGGCAGGAAATCCCTACATTTAGCCCGGGGCTTCAAAAAGAGAAGAAACATTTTTGAGTAGTTAGTCCACAATGTGCTCAGGAGAGGCTCCCAATACACAAGGATTTTCTAGTTCTATCAATATATTATTGAGGCTATCCTTAGGCATTCATTAATAGAGACGTGAATAGAAATGATGTGGTCCCCTCTATTATTGTGTTCCCTACCCACCTTCCTTATTATGGATGAGTATGGATCTGATTCCAGCATGTGAGGTGATAAATATCAACTCGATCAAATTAGTTATGAATATTCTTCTATTACCCATTTTAGGATTTAGTATTCCCCACTTAGTAGCTAATTTTATAGTCATAAAGTGTTAGAGCCGTAATCCAACCATTAAGTTATACAACCATAAATCAAGTTCTATAGTATTCTTTTGAGTGATTGCTAGATTAAAAGAAAGGGCCCGACTGCTTCACAAAGAAAGGAGCTTGATAGTTTTCCATAGATGACTGTTGTTGCGTCCTGACCAAGGGTGAGCCTTGCTACCATATGAATCGATAAAATGGTTACAATTGAGTGCTCAGGTGCTTGACATAACTAATAAGGTACAAAAGGAGAAGCATAGCAGAGAAGTTGCCAAGATAAATGGTGCTCTCAACCGTTATCTATTGATTGGATGGGCGTAGGTTGGGTAAGGAATGGACTCAACCACTTGAAAAAATGAATATGATAGAGGATGAACCTTTTTGGGGGATAATAAATAAGTTTAAGGAAAAATAAATGTTGTTAGGATGCTCAAGAATATGATTTTTGGCAATCTATAGGGGCAATTTATCTTTGAGGTAGCTCGAGGGGATGACTTGTTTCAGCCATAGCAATCCTTTTAGTTACCCCTTTAACAGTATGTTGCCTAACCACAATGGCTTTTCTCTCTATACAACCTCGATTATAGTGTCTTACACTCAATACAATAGGTCTTAATACCCTTAGAAATGTCAGTCTCTCTTATATTTAGAGAAGCCTCCCAAGGTACCAACCAGTAGTTATCCACGTTATTTTACTTATATTAGTTACTTAATACCTTCAGGTTACCTACCTCCTCACAACCTTTAGACTACTTTAGAGAAGTTGGCCCACATCTAAAAGAGCATAGAAAGCCCACTGGTTTGTACACAACTCCATATTGTGTTGTTGTATTTGAATTTAAACTACTATTATTTTACCATGGAAAATAGGTAATGTGCTTAGTTGTATGTCATCTAAAAGAGAACAGAAAGCCCACTAAGACCACTGGTTTGTGTACAACTCCATATTTTGTTGTTGATATAGAATATTATGTGTATCTTACAAGGGCATTTTTCAACAATGCTTATATTTTTTTTAATGTTCATGCTAGATTCAAAGATAACCTGTAACATTATCAATAGTAAGGGAAGAGTATCTCATCTTGAACAAAAGCATAAGGTTCCACGGTAGCTTTTTTGTTTGAAAAAATGAAATTTTTTACATAAGATATACGAACTATGACTAAATGTTAATAAAGTGGATTATTTAGTAGTAAGATAGACTTATATCCAACCTTTAACAAACCAATCTTCCACACCACATACTCTCATGCCGAAAAATAGCATATTTATATGGATGGACATTCTAGCTCAGTATTTGATCATATTCACATGGATAGATGATCCATCTAGCAGTCAATTGAGTATTGTTTCCTAAGCATTATCTTAAAAACTTAATAGTATTCCATGAAATTAATAATAGTATTCATTTTCTAGGTGCATGTTGCCCATGTGTTTAAATGTGTACCCCATATGCATGTAGTTATTCCATGCAACCCACTTGTCGTGTACCCTTTTCTAGTTAAAGCATGTCTACATAGCTCCTTTTCTGGTTTGGAATGGACACTCTAGATATGATGACGAGTCCTAGTGTCATTCAATAAGTTCGAATGCCATGTTACTTAGTTTAGTATAATTCACTCGCTATGTTACTTGGAATATGGTTTAGTATAGTTCACTCACCATGTTACCTAGCATGTGTATAACTTGTTATATGTACCAATAGTACCAGTAACAACAATGCTTGAGCTCTTCTTCTTTGAGTCACAACATGGGATTTTGATAGTTTCGCTACAAATTTTATTTAGAGTGAGGAGTGGTTAGGCTGCAGGAAGGTTTTGCTAATTAGTCCGCCTCTAACTGGTTGCTGGCCTTAAGGATAGAGTATCCCGCACATAGAGAAGGAAGAAGAATTTCTTAAATTACTTAGAAGAAGGAAGGTAATTTGGTCTACTCACACTCTCGTGAAAGAGGCCTACTCCATTTATTTATGGAGGAGGGTTCAACCATATTTCCAATAAAACAACGAAGACAAAGAAAATTCAATTTCCTGGTTACTTATAACAACCATGGAAGTGATCAATACCCTCGCTAGTTTATCATGCATCCAGGCCTCCCAGAGCAACGAACCCGCACTTTGGAAAGGAAAGACGGTTGTTGGGCCATGGAAGAAGGTAAATTGGTAGGATAACGTATTTGCCCACAACTTAATAATTTTAAAAAACTATTTAATAATATTTGAAGCATTAATTAATTGAACTATCACTTTTCCTCTAATAGTCAAGAGTTGTGTAATTGGTTTGGGGTGAGGGCACAAGAGAAAGGGAAAGGGTAAGGGTTATTGTCACTAGACAAGGGTAGGTGACTCTCACTGTTACTAGTCATCCTCCCAATAATTCTAAATGGAAGCATTCTCTAATCCATGTCATTTCTTTGAGTAAAATATGATTTTATTCGTCCACTACACACATTTCTATTAACTATTGTTTGAAACGTATCTAGATATTACCATTGCATTACAGTTGATATGAATACAAAGTATATTCTTTTTAACATATAATAGATATGAGAGTAGCTTGTGTGAGTGAAAATCGAATAATTACATTTATTTTTGTTCAAACCCTTATTAAGTAGATTTCACTTGTAAAGGTTCCCAAATTAGTTTTTTTAACCTTTTAATCTGCTTTTGTAGTCTAAAAAAACTACTAAATTGAAAAAAACAGTAATAATCATATAGTCGGGGATAGTCTGGATAGATTCATAAATATGGATGGAATACCGGGAAAAACTGATCTTGAAATAGCATTAAGTCATATTCACTTGGTTCATCCTATACCAAACAACACAGTAAATTTCAAATATACATATAACTATTTCAATCTGTCCATTCATTTGTTGATAATACGCATAATTAAATTCAATTTGTGCACATTTTCCACAAAAGATAAAGAATTATTTGATGGCTCAAAGAAACTAACAATAAATTTGGAAATAAGGTCATCCTTTCATTTTTCTTTTACATTTTGATAACTCGTGGGAGACTAAATAAAATTTATTGAGATGGGCCTTTTCTAGAATTTCACGATACAATAGACACCACTAAATATCTGTATTTGTATTGAAACAAATCTAAACATTTTTCTAGTTCGTTCATTGCCGAAGAGTTAAAAAAATCCTCACTATCTTTGTAGTGAGAGAAGCAAGGATGTACACAATTGAAGGGAATAGTGAATAAATTAGGTTAGCAATATAGTATCAGGCATAGAAATATGAATAATCAATTGAAAGTATAGAATTACCCAGACAGCTCATTCAACACAAGAAAACTAGGTTACACATAATATTCATACATAATAATAGAAAATTTCATATAGAAAAATGAAAAAGGAGACATTTCAAGTAATTATATATTTTATTTACTTATTTTCTTGGGTTTCAAGGTCAGTCTGGTCATTCAGCAGTTGCTTCCTTATGGTTGTTTAGTAGTTGTTTTATTGTGGTTGGGTCTGCACCTCTACTTTGTTCATTCATCTTGATAGGCTAGGCAGTTGTACGTGCCAGGTGTTGGTAGTGCCATTATGATACATTCACTTAACTAAATATGCTCTTTGCCCAGTCTTAATGTTACAATCTACTCTAACAAACACCCAGTTATTACTCTATAGCATAAAAATAATGTCATCCGAACAAAAATTTGGACATGACAGGCAAGTATGGTCACTATCATGCAAACCACAATTTCGACACGGTAGGCATGGTCAGTCAATCTCTAGACAGTGACACGGTAGGCATGGTTAGTTGGTCTCTAGACAAGTCATGAAAATATGATGTTGGGATCTTCTTGAAACGTAAGATAGGATGCATGTAATTAAACATTTAATATTTATTATTTAACATTAACATTAAAGAAACAATAATCCACATGAACATTTAGATGATTTCCTCTTCTATTAATCTAAGTTTTATAATGAAAAACACCATTTAAATTTTCTCTGGCCTCGATATGATATGATGCCAAATAAGATGATGTTTTTTTTTATTGATTAAAACGAAAAAAATTATTACGCTGATTAGCTAAAAGGAAAAAAACATTTCATTAATATAAAAGGACTTTCATTAAATGCAACGAGATCCACTCGTTTCCGTGTCAAACTAATATGCACCGTGAAAAACGATAACTATAGTCCCTAAAGACTCGAAAGGTTAGGGACTAATAAGAACATACTATCAAAAAATAACATCTTAATTCCAACCACTAATATAATGCTTATTTAACCCTACCTTGAATGACCATCATATTTTACAAGTGGGTCACTACATAAGGAAACTATGAGAGAACACATATGGTAGACCATTAAAACAAAATATTTAAGTAACGAAAACCATTGAAAGAAGCAATACAATACTTAGCTAAACAGGCTTTCTAATCATTGCAACCATACCTCATCAATTATAGTTCACTGAAATCATTATAAAAAAGAATCTAGCCTAAACCTCTAATGACATCATATACCTAAAGGGAAACGACACTTAACATGGTCAAATTTAATCACTAGGTCAATGTCCTTTTAGTCGACATGCTTAATCAATGGGTGACTACATTTTTATTTGCTAATGTTTATGATTATTAATTGTATAAAAATGTGTGTGAACGCACCGAACACCATGTGACTCTTGAGTGATTGGTAGCCTCCTGGTTTGCAAATTGATTTCATCAACCATTTTTTACATATTATTAATTAGGGTTCTCAACTCTCTTATTGGCTTTACCTTGATTTTTTAATTATCATTTTGAAATTATGGTTTCTTTGGGTTTTTCTCAACCTATTAATCTTTAAATTCTTTCACGTGTTATTTTAAATGCTTCTTTATTATTTTTTTCTCCAAGGGATTATAGTATTTGTTCATAATATCATAAATTTCATCATTTTCCTCTAAAAACTTACCTTACCATATCTAATGATGAAATCCATTTGACCCATCACTACGTGGACTCATTTCCACATCCATCATCCGAGAAAGAGCTATCCTATAGGGTTAACATATGAAAAAATGTGTGTATATTCTTGTACTTCTCAAGTTCACTTTATTGATCCTACATACTTTTTTGAATCTTCTCATTCTCATAATAATTTGTGGCCTCCACATGTGATTGCAACTATGATACTTTTTGTATTATTTCATGCATTTGTTATGATATAGATACTCGAGGATGTTGTACTATATAATCAAAATATCATGCACCTCATCATCTACCTTTGAAAAAATCTCTTACCATGCCCAATGAGGAATCCTTTTAATCCATTTAAAGGAATCCTTTTAATCCATAATTATATGTACTCATTGCTCGTCCTTCATCTAAGAAATAGCTCTCATATAGGCTCAATCAATCAAAGTATACATGCAAATTTATCCATTGCTTCTTGAGATTCTCTATTAGTCTCTAACCCTTTTAGAATATTCCCATGCTCATCAAAGAAAAATATGTACTTCCTCAAGAAATTATAAATCTAATACTTTGTGCATTATATCATGCATCTATTATGATATAAATATTTTTATGGAGCATATTAAATTTGTCTACCCTAAATTGTAGTCATCGTATATTAGCTTAAAAAATGTATGTTGTATACTTATCAAGTTTACTTCATGCACCTTTTTTTATGAATATGTGATTATAGATATATATTATATTCAAGCTTTTGATGGGGATTTTAATTCTCCTCTATGATGATACCCTTCCTTTCATTCTCTAATTAAAATACTCATTGATCCATCTAATGGATCTCATGTCCTTATTGTTTCCATTCATACTATAGTTTACATTCATTTCCTTAATAACTCTCAACAATGTATTTGAATGGGCCATGACTTCGTACAATTGTTTCCAATCACTTCCTAAATTATTCTTCCTTGGAACTACCATTACATTTAAGTTTTTGAGAATAAAACTATGGTTAAGTTCAAAACATTACCTTTTGTTTTCACTATATCCCACATCTAACTATACTTCTATATATCTTTCACATAGAGGTTATGGTAGTTCTTATGTAGTATAATATAGAACATTAAAAAAGAACAATGAAATATTGTTGACTTGAGGGCATTGTTTTGGTAGTTTCCACCTTAGAGTTGGTTATTCCCATGAGAAATCCTGACTTGTTTATCACTTTTAATATATCAATGGTGGTTTTAATCATCATGTTTTGATTAATACTGGTTTCAAGGCAGCCTTATTTGCTATTTCCACCTCCTCTTCTTATGTAACCACACCTCCCATATCTGCACAGTTTCATCAACCTGTCAGGGTAAACTTTAGAGGGGGAATTACTATGACATGATCTGAACTCATAGGTCAATTTAAGGAATTGGGGTTGACCACGGAAGACAAAATGACTTCTCATAACATCCTATTGAGGCTATAGGTCAGTCAGAGGCTGAGTAACAACCCTAGGTGGCCAAAACCTGAGATAGACACCATTTTCTCTGACCTAGGTGCCCAATTGATCCCAATAATCTATCCATATGGTGGAAGCCTCCAACCTCATGCACAAGCCTACATCCATGTGGGTGCAACCTAAAATGTCTAGTTCAGAGCATGTGGTCCCAAATTCTGAGCCTAAATTCCAGGTCAGCCTCTAGACCACTACCCAGAACTGATTGAGTCTTTCCAAAATGATGAATAACATAAATAAAAAACCATTCATACAAAACTTGAATAAATACTTGACCTAACTAGGTCTAAGTATGACAGTCATTTGATCAAACACATTGCGAACATGTAATATATAGGTCATGAATGCATATTTAAACATAGCAATCTGATACTTATTTGAGAATCATCAAGGAGGATTAATTCTCTCTCATAATAAGTGAAATAACATATATTAACTCATGAATTCATTAACCATTCATCAACAAATCAAAACACATCAAGAGCCATAGCCAATATACATCATATAACCAACATATAACTATAAAATGAACAACATATAAACTATGATAAACCAACCATTAGAGACACATAATAACAAGTATAACTACTCGTGGAAATACATGAGGAAAAGATCTATTATTAACATGTTCAAATCTAACCAAGTCAGGGACTTTCACATACAGATTGGGCTAAAGTAAATTTCTCTTTCATCCAATCACCCCTGTGCCATATTCCAATTGTGAATGTTGGATCTCATGGAATAAACAAAACAAAACCAAACAAAGGCCTTTAAACACCAAACCACCTCAACCCTCAACTAGTGATTCCACCTCATAGTCGGTCATCACTAACACAAACCAGACCAGTCTTTACCCAAGTTGTAGAGGGCTCCAAAATGTTTGTCCCAACTATGGCTCTAGGAACTAATAACTCAACCCATTGCCTTCCAAGGCTCTAGAGCATTTGCCCAACCCAGATCCAGAACTAGTAACTCAACCCACCAAGCTCTTGAGAGCATTTTTCCAACCTAGGCTCCAGGACTAGTAACTCAACCCACCAAGGACTCGAGAGCTTTTGTCAAACCTAGGCTCGAGGACTACTAACTCAACCCACAAAGGGCTCCAGAGAATTTGTCAAAACTAGGCTCCATGACTAGTAACTCAACCCAAGTTCTTCCAGGGTTCCAGAGCTTTTTTTCCAACCAATGGTTCTAGGAACTAGTAACTCAACCCACAAACATAAGGAACCTAAGTAGGAATTAGAAACAAAAATTGGGAAAACCCATAACACCATGTCTATTCATGAAATGGAAAGCTTAGGAAAAATAACTCTCAGTCTAGGAAATCCTCCATGACAATGATAAATCATAACGAAATAACCACATGATAACATGCATGCCAAGACTAGCAAGGAAATCATACATGCAACTTAATAAATGCAAATTAATCCTATTGTAGTTGTTGATCTTGTTGTTCCCTTACACTTTCCCACTTTCATTTTCCTTATTTATCCAAATCTAATAAAAACTATAGTGCTCCCATCATGCTCCAAGATTTATGTTTGTCTGCAAGAGTTTGATAGAGAGAATAGAATGAGAGTACCAAATACTAGACTTATCCTCCTAGATTCCTGATATTCATTATTATATGCAAACTTCACTAATAGAATATACTATTCCCACTTTTGTTGGTGATGCATAGCATACATTCTCATATGTCCTCCAAAATCTTGTTTGAGCATTTATGTTTGTCCATCTATTTTTGGATGATAAGTTGTGTTGAAAGCCAACTATATACCCAAACATGTAAGTATTTCCTCCCAAAACATGGAATTCAACTTGGCATCTTTGTCTAACACAATCTTCTTAGGAATACCGTGCAACCTAATTATCTCCCTAATGAAGACTTGTGATATCTCACTAGTTGAATTCAACGATTTCACTAGAATGAAGTGAGCTACCTTGGTTAACTTGTCAACCATAACCATAATAGAATCATGTTGTGTAGATGTCCACAGAAAACCTCTAAAGAATTCCATGTAAGTGACCTCCCATTTCGACCATATAAGCGAATTGGCTACAATAAACCATCTAGATGCTTAAATTCTTCTCTTACCTATTGAAAATCCAAACATCTCACAGCAAACCATGTCACCTCTTTCTTCAAATTCGGATAATGGTAGAAATTTTTAACCACTGTAAATGTATTCTAATATCCTAGGTGAATTGAATATGGCTTGACATGGAATTTCGTATTCTTGAGCTCATTTTTGTTTGGCACATAGATCATGTTCCTAACTAAGACAAAACCTTTCATCGTGAGATGATAGTCTGTATCTTGTTTACTTGTACCCAACTATTGTAAGTTGTCCTTAGGTTGTTCGTAATTTCCATCTTGTTGTCCTACCTTCAAGATCTGATCTTATAGATCTGTCCCATATGAACTCATAGTTGCTATGTGATTTACTTGTACTTTGCTTCTAAGATAATCTGCAACCCTATTCTCTTTTCCCTTAATGTACCTGATCTCAAAGTCAAACTCAATGATCATAGCCAACCACTTAACTTTCCTAGCATTCAGATCAAGTTGGTAAAATAAGTATGTCAATCCTTTGTAATCACTCATCAAGATGAATCTCCTATCGAGAAGATAGTGTCTTCACATATTCAATACATGGATGGTAAATTCCAACACAAGATCACCTGTCGCATAGTTCTCATGCTCATTCAATCTTCTTGACTCATAGAATACTACCTATCCTTTCTACAATAGGACTTGACCACGTCCTCTCTTACAAAAATTTGTACATACCACAAACTCTTTGTCTAGATCTGCAATCCTTGGAACTACAACATTCGTAAGCCATTGCTTCAACTTCTTGAAACTTGTCACACATTCCTTTGTCCATTCAAATTTACTTCCTTTTCACTACAAAGATGTAATAGGATATGAAATCTACGAAAGGTCCTGATGAACCTCCTATAGTAACCTACTAATCCTATGTATTATATGGCCTCATCCACATTCCCAGGAGTTGCCCACTCCTTGATAGCTCTGGTATTTTCCATGTCCACTACTATTCCTTCCCTGAAAACCACATGCCGTAAGTAATGGACCTCTATATGAAATAAACTACATTTACTAAGTTTCGCATAAAAAAAAAGTTCTCTTAGCAGCCTCAACATTTTTATTAAGTGCTCTGCATGCTCTTCCTCATTCTAAGATTATATCAATATGTGATTAGTGAATACAATCACAAACTTATCTAGATAAGGATGCAACACACTATTCATCAAACATATGAAAGTAGATGGAGCATTAGTCAAACCCAAAGGAACCACAACAAAATCATAACGCCTAAATTTAGCCCAAGAATCATTCTTGTAGATGTCTTCTTCTTTGATTCATACCTAATGATATCAAAATCTCAAAAAGATCTTTGAGAGCATTGCTACTCCCTTCAATTGATCGAACAAGTCATCAATATGTAGCAAAGGGTTCTTGTTCTTAATCATTACCTTATTCAACTACCTGCAGTCAATCCATAACTTGAAAGAACCATCCTTCTTCTTCAAAAACAATATTGGGGCACCCCAAGGCAACACACTTGGCCAAATATATCCCTTGTTAATCATTTCCTTCAACTTCAAATTCAGTTCCACTAACTCTATAGTTCTCATCTTGTATGGTGCTTTTGATGCTAGTGTTTCCCCTATGTTGGCTTGTTGGGGCTTGATCCAGGTTCGAAGTTAATTATCCAAACAAATCCCTGTACTACTGGCCCTTTCAGCAATAGTCTGTGAAGCACAGACTAAGGTCTCACCTGAAGTAGTATGGGAGGGTGCTAGAGCCAATTTTCCACACCCTTGAGATGTCTGAGAGGTTCAAATTGTCCCATTGTTTGTCCTTGCATGCAGGTCACTTTGCGCACTTCCCTAATCCTCACGCCCAGATACACTGCTTTCGTGCAGCCCTCGTTAGGGGTTGTGGAGCTTCCCCACTGTTAGAGCCATGCTTTGTGCTATTACCCAAGATCTTACTTATCTTCCTATACTAGTTAATTACCTTTGCATACTTGGATGTCTTACATTATAATTATTTATACAAAACATTAATATAAGTTCACATGACTAATAAACTATATACTTGCAAATTATACCCAATCATATATTAAAATAGGAAAAGATGTATAGAAATATGGTAAACTTCTCTTTCATTGATTCTTCCAATGGTTACACACTCGACCTGCCCTGCGTACTCAGTTGTAGGGGTCTACGCACATTTGTGGACTACTAGGCCTATACACATTCAATTGTAGAGCCTTTCCCTAATATATGACCCAAAGACACACATTACACTTTTACTCAACCACTTTGACTTCTCATCCTCCTATTATGCCCTTCTCTACACTTAGAGCCTCGCTCTATTTATACAATCCCATGGTCCACGGACCATGGGTAGGTCTATTAAGCCAACACTACATTACAAAATGAGGGCAGACAACCCTATGACTCTATCATAATTTCGTGCTCCACGTCCATAATTCGCGGAGCTTTTACAAAAGGATTTGGTCAAAAGTTGGGCTTTAAGCCCCAAAAAATGCCTTGGAGGGATTCCATTCCCAACAAGCGCCAATCACAAACATCGTGACTCACCCTCGAGTCACTCTGTCAACACAAAGATCTTCATACGGAGTCCTTCCAACTATGCTCGAACTACTATAAGGTTGGCAGTGCACTGAGCTGTTGCCTGTTGGATCTGCTGTATGGGTTGTTCCAAGACCACGGTGTTGGAAGTGCTTCTCTACATCTATGCCTGTATCCCCTACATGTGTGTGATCTTTCCTTCAATTTCTACTATTATGGTGAATGCCTTGTCAATCCAAGGCTAAATATGTATCTTCAAGACTACTTCCTTATGTCGTTCCATGTCCACCTATTATTTTAGCACTTTGGCTTATTCATGTGCACGAGCCACTGAGTGAGTGCCACCATCCATGCAATTCCTTTGATGTTGTCATACTGTTGTTGGAGTCCTCGCGCCTCTGTCTCTAAGTGCTCGCTGTTGGGGTCCTCCTATATATTTGTGAGGACCTCAAATGACTCTTCCAACATGCTGGTACAATCTTGCACTGCAATGCAATTCTCATCCAGTCCCACTATAATAGTGCTAGCGCACTGTTCTCTAACTTTTGGAGGGGTGGATGATTGTGCCTTTAACTACAGCTTGGTTATCTGAAGGTTCAACTCCAACTAAACCTTTGTCATTTCCTTCCGTGCCTCGTGCACCCCTGCTGCTAACCTGTGGATGCACACCTCTATTGGTTTGTCTTCTAGGAAGGAAAACTCGTGGATGCTTTGATAAGCCTCATATATTACCTGTACTAGCTGTTGATTTTGCGACACCACTTTGTTGCACTACGAGCTCAACTGTTCCACGTTGATTTTTTGTTCACTCAGGACTTGTAGTGCATGGCTCTCCCCCACCTGTAGTTCTGCAATTATCCAATCCTGAAGAACATACGAGGTCTCCCATGGAAGTGTAACCATGTTGATGTTGAGTCCCTTCAGCATGCTAACTGTAGGCCTATCGGCCTCATTTGTTGTCACTAGTGCCCCTTCTGGCGCACTATGGTATTCATCAGCCAAGCACGTAACATCTGTTCTGCTACCATTGTTTTGACTACAAGGTTGGTCGAAAGGGTATCAGCCTGGGGAGGGCACATCTGCAACTCCTATAACTGCACTCTGAGGGCCCCCAACACAATTTGATTCTCCTTCATAAAATTTTGGAGGGCCTCAGAGGTGACATTGCGCACTGTCTCATTGATGTCGTGTCAATAGACAACTTAGATACCTTGACCTTCTTGCTTGGCCCTATCTGCTCGGTTGGGTGTTGGCGCTTCTACTATGTTGACATGGTTTGTGGATCCACACGTCCCTCTTCTTCCTTTGCTTCCTACCCATGAAAAGGCGATGTTTGACCCTCGCGCGGCTTTGTGGCTGCCTCCTGCACTGCTGCTGCTAATGTGGCCTTTTCCTATTTAGTTGTTGTCTATGAAATGTCCCACACCACCCGCGCTTTTGTGGCTGCTACCTCCTTGCTTCTCTTTTCTACCAACTGTGTGATCCGCAGTTTGGCCTCTTCTTTCTTCCTTTGTGCCACTGACTTCTATATCTCTGCGATGTCTCTAGTGCACGACTTTGGCAACCATGACTAGAGTATGTTAAAGATGATAACATCCATGCCTACAAAGGGTAGATTTGTCCGTTGTTTGGTCAAGTCCTTGTGCACTCTGATGTATATGCTATGGATGTCCTCTTTAAATTCCGCAACAGTCTATAGGTTGCTGTAGACAGTGGGTGACAACCGCGGCTTGCAATTTATCCCCATTTTGAGTTTCATCTCCATGAACACCCAGAATATTGTATTATCATGGATCCTATTGACATCCTTTGTGGCCTAGAGCGAAGTGTACTTCATAGCCTCTAATAGATCCCTATCAGTTGTGGGGAATTGACTATATTCTGCCAATTCCCCTTCCATGAGAACTATGGATAGTAGAAGCCATGCATAGTGGAACGTTTTTCCCTGTTCTTGAGCTTCATGGAAATTCTTCAAGAATTCATTTCAGAGGAACTCAGACCAGTTGAACTAGACACCCTCCATGAATTGTTCAGCAAGTGCTACCACTGACATGGGTACCTCGTCCACGCGGTGCTTGTGCATAACCTTACTGGCTGGTATTTGGGTCACCACTCTCACTTCTCTATCATTGATGTTGGATATGGCGTAGCCCCTTTTCTTCTTCACGAGCTTGTATTTCTTCTTCATGGACTCCACGATGGCCAAGTCACTACTCTTCCCTTCCGAGATGTTTGTAGGGTCCTCTCCTTTGCATGGAAGTCGGGTAATGTAGTGAATCAAGTCTACTATGATGGGGATGGGATCCTCCATCCACAAACACCCATCATGCACTAAGCAGAGTAGTTGCTTGATGATGAAAATTGTTATTGGAGTGTAGTGGAAATGAGACACCTAGAGCAGGTTAAGTAGCCCAGCCTTTTCGAATCCACGCAACCACTTTCATGGATCTAATTCTGTAACACTCATCGAGGTGTTCTTCTTGGGCTACATGTGGTGCAAGGTCTCAAGGTGAGGGAACTTCTCGTGATTAGTAAGGCCCCAATCTCAAAATTTTGAACTCGGCACCCATCTCAGCTTTCTTCTGTCAAAAATAATGTTGTTTGGGAGGATCAGGGTCTACAGCAAGCTCTTGGTCTCATCAAGGTCATTGGGCACTTTAGCCATCCCTTTCTGTGGAGGGGCATAGGCAGGTAGCTTTGTCGGCTGGTGTGCAAGCTCAGTTTCCTTTGACATGCCCTCGCGCTTATCCTCTTCAATGATAAGGTCCTCCAGGTATTATTCTTCTTCATCAGTCTCTATTGTGACAAATTTCCCCTTCTCCTCCATTGACATCTTCATGCGCAGCAGATTCTGCGGGGACATACATATGGGAACCATTGCTTGTTTATCCTTCTTTGGTCTTTAGGTGTGTGGTGATTGCTAGAATTTTCCCATCATCCTGGCACCTTCCGGAGCATCCCCCATAGTCAGGGTCTGCATAGCCTCTTCAGTGGTCATTTTTGTTATTTCCATAACTTCCTCAGCTACTTCCATTGTGTCTATCTAGAAATCTATCACTCATGAACTCAAGGGCTCAATCAATGCTGAGCACAAAACAAACAGTGCTCTGCTCAATAGCTCAATTTGAAAATGACGAAGTGTTATTTGCTACGTAGCCCTTTGTAATTTATAGTGCTTTTTGAATTTGAATTTGACCATTCCCCCAAAATTTGGTTCATTAATGCTCCCTTAGCAGCAGATTTTCCCAAATCTTTCCCATAAATCACGTCTTAAATGCCTTTTCCCCACTCCATTTGGTCTCAAGTTGAGCATCCCATTGTGAATAGTGACTTCAATGGTTACCTTCTGGCCAGCCCATGTGGCAGCGCAGCCCCCTGTGCGTGGTTTCCAACCTTGTTACTCTTTGTTTTGGCGTGAAGTTCCAACATCATGTAGATTCTGGTCAGAATAGTTTATAGTCCCATGCTTCCTTTCAATTGCCTGGTGCACTAAGACTATACTTCCCTCGACTATTCAAGTGGTCGCATCACCTATATAAAGTTTTATCTCGTCATCCATCACTTTTCAGGGAAAATACCCACCTTTTATTGTTACAGGTGGCATCACATACTTTATCATCTGCAACACGCTACCTTGGTCAATTTGCTTAGTAATATGTGGTCCAAGCTAAGGCATCAGACTGACGAATTCATAGCAATAGGCGTCAAACTTGTCAGTGTTATTATGTGCATTCTATCTTATCACCTTGGTCTTTTTACTGAGAAAATCTTCCTTTACCTCGTTCTCCAGCTTCTTGACTTCCGCGTCTACCAGAGCACTTTTCTTCCTTAATCGTACCCTTTATTCTTCAAGTCCTTGGAGCCTAGAATTTCCCAGTTGGATTTCTTCTTCCATGGTTCCACAAACCGTTGAATCAACTGGTGCTATCATACGTGGTATAAGCTTTTCATGTACTATAGGGCTTATAGTGTTTTCTTTATACTCTAGCCTTGGTGGTGCCTACACAGTCAGGTTCTTGCATGTGGTCCTATATGCCCATAGAACTAATGGTACGTGTAGTTCCCAATCAATCCGCTTCACATTGTGGACCTTATTCACTACTTTGCATACTTTTTTAAAGGCGTCTGCATGGATATCCTTCTGCGCACTTGGCCTTTCCATACTTCGTGGTCCCAACCAGAGGGGTCATTCGTGCCATTTCCGTACCCTCACCTGCTTACTGATCATGTCTCCTACCACGAGGAATATGTGCATTTGTGCAGGTTTCACACCATATGCCTATATCCACTTGGATAGGTGGCTGCATGGGCCATTTCTGCCAACAATCTTGTCTGTTAATCACATCAAAGGTTTCCTGAATCGTGTGTGCACCATTATTTTGCATTCGCGCTAGTCCTCAAAACTTCTTTAGTGTGTACCCCACCATCTTTCAGGCGTAACTCGCAGTACACATGTCAGAGAGTCGAAGCATTGTTGTTCCAACAATTCTCTTTCAAATCTATTTAGGAAGTCATCCACCTCGCTTGACCCATCATATGTAGGCAGATCTCTTACCTTTGTTGCTATGCAGCATAACGACCTCGTCATCATGTTATAGTTGAGCATGGTTACCTTGTGTAACTAGTTCTGCCATTGTTCTATCTCCTCGTCATAATCTGATGTGCAGGAGCTTTCACGGTCCCATGAGATTCAGCCATATGTGGTTGGATTTACCTAGTCTTGTCCCGTGCGGTTATCTTGTAGATGTAGTCCAGATCGTCATCGCTGTTGTAGTCGCACACTAGCTCTGTGTAGCATGATTCTTCCACAGGATCTAAAGGTACCACTATGCATAGAGACTTTTTCTCAATGATCATCTTATGCTTCTTTAGATTTATTACTCCATTCATGTCAGTGGCCGAATCTATTCCCAAAAACGCAAGGTAAGGATTGTTGTCATCAACAATCTCTATTACTTTGAAATCTACTTGCACGCTTGCTCCTTAAATATCTACTATGATTCATTGCAATCTCCATATAGGTAGGATCTTTTGTTGGTTCTTGATTCACAATTGGATAGGAGACCATTGTAGCGTAGGCCTACCCATGTGCTCCCATTTTTGCTTTGGTAGGACGTTTGCATCCGATCCTATATCTAGAATCACTTGGTCTATCTCATATTCCCCAATTTGTACGGTCAATCTCATCTCCCTTCCTATTCGTTTTGTGTACTTCCCGAGCATCCAGACTATGTGCGGTTCTCTTGGCGCAGTCCAAGCACATCTAGTTATGAGTTCTTATAGCCCCTTTATAGCCTTGTTGTCGCACAACAGCTTCATGCATGTCTCCAAGAACATAGTGAGCATCGATGGGTACATTTCTGACTCTAGTCTATCTTTACTTCTTGAAGTGGAGGCATTAGTGAAACTCCTCTTAGCTTCCATGAAGGTCTCCTTGGTGCACTCCAAATCAAATTCTGGATCCTTCGTCGGAGCCTTGTGAGCCCAGGTACTTTCTTCAGTTTGCTTGCCTTTGTCATCCCATGTCATAATTCCACTCCAGAGCACGATATTTACATTAGGATCTTCCTCGTGTAGCTTAGCCCTCATCATTTATAGGTTCTGAGTTGGGGGAGGTTGGAGTGCTCCTTTATCGTGCAACCTCACTATTAGTGTGGGACAATCCTCTGTCTCATGACCAAACAACATACAATACAAGCATGATGGTCGTGTTGGATTCATACAATTGTGGGCATAATGTCCTAGCCCTCCTTAATTTTAACATATCAGCTATCCACGAGCTCTTCCTAGTCCCCCTCCACCTCGGCCTCATCTGCACCCTTGAAATCTAGTGTATGCCATTCTTGCATTTTGATCAAGGGGCCGCATTTCGACCTTAACTCTATAGGTAGGAGTTTGATCCATCATTAGCTCATAACTTCTATAGGTGTGCTCATCATGTCCCATTGACCTACAAAAATTACAGAACAACTGTTGTGAGTTTTGCGTATACTTCTATATAGATGGCAGTTATTTGTAGCATGCTTTCCTCCTATCTGACAAATTGTGCACCATAGTGCAAGCGCGCACTCGATCCTGCTTGTGTCCCCGGTCTTAGTGGCATTGGCCCTCCTCCCATAAGGTAATTCATGAGCACTGGGTAGTGGTCCTTGTCGTGCCCCTGGCCCTTGCATTTTATGCACCATAACTCATCGCGCATCTCCAGGCAAGTTGTCCTGTCTTGTTTCAAACTATGCATCTCAAGGCACAAGTTTTTCAGCTACACATGAATCTACTGAACTCCCAGGTTGGGATCTTGTATCGGAGTCTCATGCAATCTCATCGAAAACTCCAAGGCCTCAGCCTGAGTGCTTAGCCTCTGTTGCGACAGCACATTCTATAGATGCGAAATTAGCCATGCTACAAACCATTTGCGATGTTGCCCATCTGTTAACATCATGTTTTCTTCATGAATTGTGCACTTCAGTCTTTGATCCAACTTCCACAGGGTGTCACCTGGTAACATTGTGATTTCCTTGAACCCAATGATCGATTGTGCGTTTGACTTTGGCTTGCTAAATTCTTTGTTTATCGTAGCTTGGATATCCACGATCCCCGCATTCAGATTGTAATTGGAATGCTTAATGTACCAAGTCAGTGCATGATCCTACAAAGCGCTGACAAATGTTTCCCTCTTTATATTGTCACACGTGACTCCCTGTGCTTCCCCTATAGCTTTAATCATGAACCAAAACTGGTTTGGATCTTCATTCCCTACTCCCTTGAACAATGGTAGCTTTATCACGCTTGCCATACTGCTTTGCGGTGGTGTCTTAGGTTCTTATAATACTAGTGATTACCCCATTACTATTGTAGTTGTATCCCTTATTAATATTCTTGTGCCCCTATTGTCCCCATATTTTTATTACTGTGCCCCAAAGAATCCCTCTATTGTTATTTTTGTGGCTTTATATTATTATTGTTAGGTCAACTAGCTTATATTGTGACTCAGACTCCTATATATATAAAGAAGGATTTTTCATTTGAACCATCCAAGAATTGTTCATTTGTGTAATGTAAAGGAGGTTGCCCCCTCGAAGAGGCCGAATTCTAAGACGATGATCTCTCATTTCTATCTTTTTGTGAGATGGTTTCATAACATTTGGTATCAGAGCTTTGGATTCTAGGGTTTCGCTACTCCAAATAGGTCATCGTGAAATTTTCACTATAACTTTTCTTCTGCGATGTGTCAAAAGAAAAGAAAAAAACCGATTTGAGACGAAATTGCTTTGAACCTCAAGTCTAAATTTCAGAGATTTTCGCGCTATATTTGCAAATATATGATCTAAGGAACTTGGTCTTTTCAAAAACTCCTGAATTACATTCCAAACAGGTGACCTAGGGAAAATAGTCATAACTTTCTCTTTGAGAATCATATTAAAGTTTTGTAAGAAGGTACAGAAAGAGGACAAATTGTAGTTTCTTGTATATATTTTTAAGTGCTAAAGGTTGGAACAGTGACATGTGGCACTTCATACAATTTTGCTCTTCTGGAAAGGTATATAATCAGGTCATCTTGGGAAATCGTGCATAACTCTTGCTTGGAGAATCCAATTTGGATCAGACTAGTGGAATTGGAAAGGGGATACAGAGGGCTACTACAAGTCTTAATTTAGAAATAGATGATCAAAAATGACAGAGATACATCAGCTTCAATATCAAGCTCCTACAAAAAGAGGTGTGTAGTTCTTTTTAAATTTTGGCATAAGCTTGGTTTGAAAAATTAGTTTGAAGGAATTCAAAGGGCATAGTAAGGCATTATTATCAGTAATTGATGCCTCGAGGAAAGAAAATGCAAACACCTAGTAAGCAACTTGAAAGCTCTAGCATGACTCATGAAGAAGAGGAAGAAATGCAACATGATATATCAAAAATACGAGACCAAGTGCAACAAGTGTCATGTTATGAAACTAGCTCAAGAAAAGATAGATCAACGCCTTAGAATTCAGCCTCTTCGGGGCGGAAACCTCCTTTACATTACATAAATGAGCAATTCTTGGATGATTCAAATGATAAAACCTCCCTTCTATATATAGGAGTCTAAGGAGTCACAAAATAACCTAGCCGACCTAACAATAATAATATAAAGCCACAAAAATAACAATAGAGGGATTCTATGGGACCCAATAATAACAATATGGGGAGAGTAGGGGCACAACGATATTAATAAGGGGTACAACTACAATAGTAATGGGGTAATCACTAGTATTATAGGGACCCAACATGCCCCTCTCCTTCAAAAAAGTGTTGTCCTCAACGCTTGAGTAGTTATGGATGCTTCTGTATAAAATTCTCATCCTCCCATGTGGAATCTTCAGCACATAAGTTCTTCCACTTGATAAGATACTCTGGAATTGATCGATTTCGTAGCTGTCGAGTTCTTGTTTCTGTGACTGCTTCTGGTTCCAATATAATTTTTCCTTCCTCAACAAGTTCTGACAATATTGTTTGAACTGGGAGCTTATCACCTATAACCTTCTTTAAACATGAAACATGGAAAACTGGGTGCCATTGAGAAGCTACGGAAGCTCTAATTTGTATGCCATAGTACCAATCTTTTGCAACACCTTGTACATACCATAAAACTTTGGTAATAATTTATTATCCTTCTTAGCTTGCTTGAGGGACATTTGTCTATATGGTTGTAGCCTTCAGAATACCCAATCACCTACATCAAAACTTCTTTCACTGCGATGTTGATTTGCCTGTTGTTGCATTCTATTCTGTGCCAACACGAGGTTATCCTTTAAGAGTTGGAGGATTTGTTGTTGATGTTCGATGTGATGTTCCACTACTTGAACCTTAGAATTTTCTCTTAAATATAATGTGATGGATGGTGGCTAATACCCATAAAGTGCCATAAATGGGGTCATTTTTTTTGTTGTATGGAAGAAAGTGCTATACCACCATTCAGCTAGAGGCAACCATTTGAACCATTGTGTCCGTTTATCGGATACAAAGTAATGAAGATATCCTTCCAAACATTTGTTCACTATCTCAGTTTGCCCATTAGATTGAGGATGATAAGATGAGCTATGAGCTAACTGAGTACCAAGACAAGAAAATAATTATGTCCAAACATTTCTAGTGAAAATGGGATCTCTGTCACTACAATAATCTTTGGGTTTCCATGTAGCTTTTGAATTGTTTCCATAAATGCACTAGAAACTGTATTGGCTTTAAATGGATGTGATAATGCACAAAGGTGTGCATACTTGGTCAGTCTGTCAACTACCACCATGATGACACTCTTTCCCTTAGACTTGGGTAAACCTTTGATAAAATCCATTCAAACCTCCTCCCAAAGTTGGCTTGGAATGGATAAAGGTTCTAATAGACCCGGTGTCTTAATTGTTCCAACTTTATTTTGCTGGTAAACCAAACATTCCTCCACAAACTTTTTAATATTTGATAGAAGGCCCTCCCAAAAAAATTCCTTCTTAACTCTGTGGTAAGTTTTTAAAAATCTCGAGTGCCCTCCTAAGGGAGAAGTGTGCAATTCCATAAAAATATTTTGTTTTAGCTGGGAATTCTTACAGAGGTATAAGCAATCTTTGTACCATAACGAATCATTTTTCCCGCTAAATGTATCCGATGTACTGGAATCTTGTTGTAACTTTTGAATAAGTGCCCACACTTCTTCATTCTTCCATTCCTCCCTTGCTTCACTTATCCAATCTGGTTGGATAATAGAAATGGCGCACAACAATGCTTCCACATCCTCATCCTTTCTTGAGAGTGCATCTACAACCACATTTTGCTTCACTTTTTTGTAGATGATTTCAAAGTCATAACCCAACATATTTGTGACCCACTTTTTTTTCTCTTCAGAGGATAATCTTTGTTCTAAAAAGTATTTAAGGCTATCATGATCTATTTTTACCTTGAAGTGTCTTCCCATTAGGTAGTGTCACCATTTCAAGTCCATGGAGTATTGCCAACATTTCCTTCTCATAAATAGCTTTTTGTAAAAACTTTCCCTTGATTGGACGACTTCCAAAAGCAATGGGTCTTTCATCTTGCATTAAAACAGCACCAATTCTATTTCGTGAAGCATCACATTCGACAATAAAGGTTTTTGTGAAGTCCGGTGTAGCTAAGACAGGTGCTTGGCACATTGCCTCTTTAAGTTGTTCGAAGGACTTTGTTTCTTCTGGAGTCCATGAAAATGCATCTTTCTTCAATAGCGTTGTTAGAGGTGCTGCTATTCTCCCATAATTCTTAACAAACTTGTGATAGTACCCTGTGAACCCGATAAATCCTCACAGATGCTTTATGGATGTGGGGACTCTCCATTCCTTAATGGATTTAATTTTGCTAGGGTCTACCTTAACTCCTTCATGAGATACAATATGACCTAGACATTCCACCTCTTGTACTCCAAAGAAACATTTGGATCTTTTTGCATATAACCGTTTTTCCTCCAATAGTTGTAGCACCCTGTCAACATGTTCAACATGATTCTTCCAAGACTTGTTGTAGATTAGTATATCATCAAAGAATACTAACACAGATTTTCTAAGGAATGGTTTTAAAATTGAATTCATCAAACCTTGAAATGTTGAGGATGCATTGGTAAGGCCAAAAGACATGACCAAAAATTCATAATGACCCTCATGAGTTCTAAATGTGTTTTTTGGAATGTCTTTAGTCTTCATTCTGATTTGATGATATCCCGAATGAAGATCCAACTTTGTAAAGTAAATTGATCCATGTAATTCATCCAGTAATTGTTGTAGATCTGACCCAGAAATATTATAGATCCAATATAGGCTCTAATCCACTTGTTATAGATCTAACCCAGAAATATAAGATACCACTTGTTGTAGCTCTGATACCACTTGTTGTAGATCTAAACCGGAAATATTATGATAATAGAAATAACCCAAGAATAACAAGATAGAAATAGATAGAAATGCTTCTTTATTATCAAACCCTTAAGGTAGGGCAACACCATACATTCACTCCTTAAGGAAGGAGAACACTCCACAAGCCATATGCCTGTTCATACAAGAATACTTCTCTTCATATCTCTCCATGAGGAGTCTCTAGCCTCTATATAGGCCTCATACATACAATACCATGCATTATTACCATGGTTTCCTCATACCATCAACTAATACCATGGGCCCCTTACATTATTATTAACTACTTGTGGTCCCTTACATGACATGGGTTAACCACCTTATTTATTACTATGGCCCATCCCATTATACATTATTACCTTGGGTACCTCC
>APFE031505661.1:0-93702 GCA_000404065.3 Pinus taeda
TTTTCTTCTTGATTTGTCCTTCTATCTTGATGGTTTGAGGAGTGGTAATTCCTGCCAATGCATTACAAGATATGGTTGCATTCATTTCTTCTTTATCTAGGCTTTGTTCCTGGAGTATATCCTCTTCTTTTGACATTTCTTTCTCTTTTTCTTCTTCCTCTTCACAATCTATGTAGAATAATTTATTCTCAGCACACTTATGACATTTAGTGTATTTGCTATCACAACTGTAACAAAGTCCTTTTGCTCTTTTTCTTCCAATTGTTGTGGTGTCAACCTTATAGGTTGTGAAAGACTAGGGACAACACTTCCATCTTTATAGTTGTGAGTGGTATGCTTCTTGGTTGCCATAATTTTGCTTTCCATTTTTCTTGCTAACCTGAATGCCTCCTCTAATGAATCAGGTTCCCAAAGGCGAACATCATGTTGGATATTATCCTTTAAAGACCCTATGAACACATCAATCCTATGCTCCTCTGGAATATCTTTTACCCTTATGTTCAATTTTTGGAACTCCTCAATGTGCTCCATTATTGGACCGTTTTGTCTGAGACTTATTAATTGGCTAAAAAAAGTGTTGTTTTTTGTATCCTCATAATGTGCCATCAATTCTTCAGTCAAAATTGCCCAAGTGATAAATTGTTTACGAGAGCAAAGCCATTGATACCATACAAACTGATTTGGTTCCAAATATAAAGTTGCCATACGTACCTTTTGTGTGTTTTGCACATTATTGAGATCGAAGAACTGCTCCATTTGTAATATCCATGTGGCAGGATCCTTGCCATCAAACTTCCTCATATCGATTTTTGGAATATGGTGAGTCTTCAATCCAACATTAGATTCTATGGAATCATGATTAACATTTCTTTTGTTCTCATCATGAGTTTCCTTTAGCACTCTTTCACCCTTATTGACCATTTCTTGTAGCAACTTATTCATATTTATCTTCAATTCTTCCATCTTATCATCCATACCATCAATTTTAGCTTCTATGCCTTTCTTTAAACCATCCATCTTAGCTTCTACATCTTTCCTTGAACCATCCATCTTAGATTCTGTTGCTTTTTGTGCAAGTGACACTTGTTGCACTTGTTCTTGTAATTTTGATATATCATATAGCATTTCTTCTTTTTCTTCATGAGTCATGCTAGAGCTTCTAGGCTCCTTACTAGGCATTTGCATTTTATTTCCTCGAGGCATCAGTTACCGATAGTAATGCTTTATTATGCCCTCTGAATTCCTTCAAAATAAATTTTCAAACCAAGCTTAAGCAAAAACTTATGAAAATCTACACACCTTTTTTCACTTTGTAGGAGCTTGATATTGCCTCTGATGTATCTCTGTACTTTCCAATCATCTAGTTCTGAATTTGTGATCTGTAGTATCCCTTTGTGTCCCCTTTCCAATGCCACAAGTCTGACCCAAATTGGTTTCTCCAAGGAAGAGTTATGCGAAATCTCCCACAATGACTTGATTATAGACTAGTTCAGTAGAGCAAACTTGTACGACGTGCCACGAGTCACTATTTCCACATGTGGATCTGAAAAATGCATACAAGAAACTATAGTCTGTCCTCTTTCTGTACCTTCTTACGAAATTGCAATCCGATCCCCAGAGAGAAAGTTATGACAATTTTCCCCAGGTCACCTGTTTGAAATGTAATTCAGGAGTTTGCAAAAAGACCAACTTCCTCAGATCATATCTCCGCAAATATCACGTGAAAAGATCTAAAATTCGGACCCAAGGTTCAGTGCGATTTCTTCTCAAATGGGTTTTTTCTTGCGACTTATGAAACATCACAGAAAAAAATTTATAGCAAAAATGCCACGATGACCTGTTTGGAGCAGCGAAACCTTAGAATCCAAAGCTCTGATACCAAATGCTATGAAACCAGCTCAAGAAAAGATAGAAAAGATAGATCAACGCCTTAGAATTCAGCCTCTTCGAGGGGGAAACCTCCTTTACATTACATAAATGAACAATTCTTGGATGATTCAAATGACAAAACCTCCTTTCTATATATAGGAGTCTAAGGAGTCACAATATAAACCAACCGACCTAACAATAATAATATAAAGCCACAAAAAAAAAAATAGAGGGATTCTATGGGGCACAGTAATAATAATATGGGGGCAATAGGGGCACAACAATATTAATAAGTGGTATAACTACAATAGTAATGGGGTAATCACTAGTATTATAAGGGACCCAACATAGTGAACATAAAAGCCAACATCTGCTACCACCAACATTCATACTAGTCTATATGACATCAATAACAACACTCTTTCCAACTGTCAGACAATGCCAAATTCCCAACACATCTCCTAGCATGATTGCTGACATTAATGCCAAAACACTTGTTGCCACTAGCCATATAGACAATGCCAACTGTCCAAAATATGGTTAAACATCCATCCAGTGGGATTCTAATGTCTTAATCCATAGATGGTCTATTCAAAATGTGGAAACTTAGTTCTGATAGTCACCCATTAATTTCTCGGGTGAGACTTCATCAACTCCGTGGGTGTTTCTGAAAGGGTCGATATTAAGTAGGTTTTTTCTGGCCACTGTGCAACAAATACTGGGTATGTTATAATCTCGCGCACCAACATTATCCAAGGGTTTCGCTGCATGGGCCCCCATCAACTCAATTCCACCATCAATTGCAATTTCAATTCCACTAGCTTTAGTGTGCTCATGTGATATGGAGCTCTTGACACTATACCAATCCTTGTAATATTTCGATTGAGAAATCAATTTCTCTTTCTTGGTGGAAATATTGGGATTTCTTTAGGAAACACATCACTGAACTATTTTAATATTGGATACTCTTCCACTTTGTCCTTGTTAACCTCTAATTTAATAGTCACTTGGACAACATACAATTTTCATCCTTTCTGGTTGCACTTCTTTATCCACAACAATGATATTTTCCTAACAGTCATAGATTTTGTTCTTATTTACTATAACATCACTCTTTCCCCTATCTCACTAAGACATTCTACTAATTGTTGTAGCTTTTTATTTTAGTCTTGTTGCTTTCCAACCAGTCCATGTCAACTAGCACATCATATGAACCCAATGGTGATAGTTTCAAGTTTCTATATGTGGGCATGCTACCTATCACTACTAAGAATGAATTCACGACATCTTGAACTCGCCTCTTAATTCCTGTTTCTAGTTGAACTAACCAAAACCTTTTTACATTGGTTGTCTTCTGCAATGCATACTTTTCTGAAACTTTTGAGCTAACATAATTGAAATTACAGCCTGGGACAATCAAATTCAAAATAAGATAGTTATTGACCATGCCTTCTATCTCAGTCACTAATTCTTGGTGATCATCTTACTTGTTGTCCAAAACAACATAGATTTGTGGCTCATTCTAAGCCACATCATTCAGTATATTTGCTTCTTGCACATTGTACAACCTTAGACTATTCTATCGTTGTTGAGGGTAGTCTTTCTTCCTGTGGTTTTCTCCAAAATTATAACACTTTATAGATCCTTCTCCGTAGATTCCTCTCCTGTAGTCTAAGAGAACCAATATCCATCATTAGTAGTATATTTCTAATGAAGCTCACTCTTGATAGGAGTGGTAAACTTCACATTCCTTACTCCTGCCTAATGTCCTGTAGTTTTCTACTACTTTCCCCTTAAGATGGGCTTATCTTTTTTCTTTCTAATCAGTTAGGAATACAGTATTAAGATTGGAATGTTGATAACAATACTTCATATTCTAGATGGTGTCCTTCAATTTTTTCGACTCACTGAACTCTATTTTATCTTAGTAATCCTAGGGAAATCCATTGACATACCTCTCGATATTTACCTACCCATCCTTGATGTATGGTACATACCTCAACAAATCCAAGAATCTATTGGTGTCCTCATCAACTGTTAACTTCCCCAGTTTGTGCTCATGAAATTCCTTGATGTTGTTGTCATAGTACCTTTCAGATGGGTACTTTTCCTAGAAATATCTCTCAAATATCCTTTAGGATAGCTCCTTTATGTAATGTATTTAACATTCCTCCCATCATCTATCAACCTTTCCTTTCAAGATGAATATGGCTACTCTTACCTTGATATTCTAAAAGTAATCATGCACCCTGAAATAATTTTTCTTTCCCAATAAATATGCTTCTCTTAAAAATACTCTCTTGACCTCTCCATAAAATGTAGGAGGTTTTTCCTTCTTAGATTATTCTAGCATAACATATTTATCTTTCCTTTTATGTTGATGGTGTCTCTTAGTTGTAGCACGAGCCAAATACTCATAGCTACTTGTCCTCCTCTCTAGATTACTTAGTGGCGTTCTACCTCTCACTGCATCTTCACTTTATTTCCTATGCCATTTCTTAGACTTGCTTCCTTCTACATGATCAGTCCTCAATTCATGTTTCCAAAGTTCTGACAAAATCTACTTGAACTTATACTTTCATAAGTATTTAGGGCCTAGCTCATGTCAGCTTCTATCTTTGTAAGTCTGATAGGACCTATAGTGTTACTCTATTTAGTTCTTCCTGCTTCTCCAGAGCTCTAACAATCTTCTCATTTTCAACCTTGTAACTTATCAGCTCAACTATTAAACTTCTGAGGGTGTCCATCTAGTCACGCAAGTTTTCCTCTCTCCTCTTTCCAACTAACTCTTTTTCCTAACAATGTTGGGATCTATTAGTGTTGTACTACACCATTCTACTTCTCATCACTTTACTGTCTTGTTTTTCCATGGTGTCTTCTCATGTGCTATCACACACATATAACTATTAGCACAACCAAAATTCAAATACACATATTTAACCATCACCTTGGAATAATTGTAATACAGATGTTGATGTGAAACTAACTTAAACATCCAATATTAGGTTAGTATGCCAATTAGGAAACATAAATATCATAATCATCCATGCCAATCATTTTATCATTTCACAATTTTGATATCAATGATATATGCTTACAACGCACAATCACCAGTCACAATTCTACAATCATCACATACTTGCACACAATAAACAATGATTCTTTTAATGCCACACTTTATAATAGAGCTCTTAAACTTATTCTCCTAGGCCCATTCATTTGGCATTCTGAACCTGAGCACTCTAATACCACACGATAACACTCTCTCCCATCCTAGTATACTTCATCAGGTTGTGCAAGATGTTACTATATAATTAACCCAACTGCAATGGCCTCATTGTGAAGATGGGGTTACAAGAAAGAATCATTTTTGTATACCTTTTTCAAACCCAACGTAAATACCACCATTGCATTTATCTCATTGAGAGATTTATGGTGATATACATTTCATCTCAATCTGATTCCTTGATTGAAAGTTGCGGCCTTTTATCATTCCCCTAATTAAATCTTGCCACCTTAGCAAGAGACTCCCACCTGGAACCCACTTGAGACCCACGTGGCCTTCACATGTCATCCTGGTCAGTGCACATCACTTGCAACACCTATGTTGTATACACACGGCCGTAGCCATGTATTTGTGGCACTTTCCACCTCATCTTAGTTCATGGGTCCCATAGGGTCTAACCCCTTCGTCTTTTGCGATGATTTCATTTGTATCTAGTTATGGGAAAATTTTGGGTGCACCTGATTTTTGCACCTTGTCCACACTACTAGATGTCCTAGATACTGAATACATCCTCTCTTTGTAACAACTAAGTGGGGCCTACCCTGGATGCAACCCTACATTTGACAAATTCTAGCTCCACGTAGTTATCCACCTTGTTGAGCCCCATACCAGATACCCCATGCTTCAATATGGTAACCGACCCAGTCAAATCTCGATGTCACAAACATTTATGTTATACTCAAAATCCCATATCCTCTAGATATTAGATTTTCTCACCAGATAATATAGCATTTGACTCCACCTAAATGTGGCCCTCACTAGATACTACATCTTTAATTCTTCGTGACATATCTGGATTATTTCAAATTTGGTGCATTCTCAAAATGCATAAGTGAAAAATGTCCAAATGCATAGATTCACGTATACATCCACTAGGCATAAAGTGTATTGGGCATAGATACATGGCACTGCCAATAACTTATCTGTCTGTGGATACAAAATTCTGCCACTAACTTATTCGTCCCAGTATATAAAGTCTGATCTTCTCCAATACATAGACATAAAATTCTAAGAACTTCAAGGAACTTTTCCTAGTTTCTCTTTGAAGCAGGGCATTTTTCAGAACAAGCATTCTATAGGGATAAAACCATCATCCAAACATTGAGTATTCCAAATATTATACATAGCCAATAAAATCATTAGATCCATCAACATGCCTACTATTAGGCACTCAAACAAGCTAAGGCGTTTCTAACTATACTCTATATATTCAAACACAACAACATCATATTATGCCATTGAATGGATCCCAAACAACACTATTAGAGAAAC
The DNA here is from genome assembly GCA_000404065.3 of Pinus taeda. Taxonomy (NCBI): domain Eukaryota; kingdom Viridiplantae; phylum Streptophyta; class Pinopsida; order Pinales; family Pinaceae; genus Pinus; species Pinus taeda. The sequence continues at coordinate 6,428 of APFE031505661.1, forward strand.
TGGTATATCACACATTACATCATTATTAGTCATTTACTAGGAAATACAATCAACAATCTTAAACAATCAGAGATCTGTGATATCCATAACATACCAAACAATGGAATTCACAGAATGTAATAGTTTAGTTGAGAACATCAAGCAAACATACATGAGCATGTAAGTAGCTCTGCAACTTAGGAAAGTATCAACAACCACATGGATCTACAAGTCCCTCATAACCCTGAGAAAATTCACTTAAACATCTCATTATAGACCAAAATGAATAACACATTCCTCCATTAACAATGTTGATACATACATTGTCATAACACATAACAACATCATTCATCATTCATAGTGAAACATATGTACAAGTAAATACACTTATTTGATTAGCTTGAATGAATGCAAACCGAGGGACATAATTCAACTCTCCACCCAACCATAGGCTAGCTACACTGTAATGTTTCTTGTAGTTGACCACCCCTGAGTTATGTTCAAAATTTGAGGAGTGAAGTGCTTAAGGGAATTCACTCCAACAAAAGTCAATCAAATCACACAAGAATCCAAAGGACACAATGTCTCCACTTGTTAAACATGTTAGGGATCTATAGAACACAATCTCTGCACCAGCTAAAAACCACATGAATACATAGGACACAAAATTTCCACCAGCTAAACACCGTAGAGATCCGAAGGACACATTGTCTCCACTCGCCGAACAATATAGAAACCCAAAGCACACATCACTGGTCATACACTAGAAGTCATAGGGAACATTGTCCTTTTTTCACTTCTCTTCTCTTAACTTCACACCATGCTCCCACTCTTGTGCATAAAATGTGCCCTTGCATTCTATTTTATGAGATCTCTTGCTATGATACCACATGGTGCATCCATACATACTCTTGCATAAACCCATTTTCCTCCTCATCGACCTCTTTTGTTGCTGACCAAATTTCCTCCTTTTGCGTGTTCACCACATCATCGTGCCCTTTGAGGATAGGGATAGTATGGGCTCATCCTTCACTCAGGAGTCCATACACAGATTCAATGATTGCAACATCAAGGTCATCAATTCAACAAGGAAATAGGTGGTGAAATAAATGAAGTGGCTTGGGTTTAATCACTTCCCAAAAAAATCCTCCTCCCGAGGCCTCTAAATCCATGTCCACTTTTCCAACCTAGTAATTATTTGTATTTCCACATTATTTACATCAATTACAATTCATAAGGACATTGAAAAGAGGGGTAGCAAAAAGGGTTATTACAAATATAACCCTTAACTCATTGATTTACTAATAAGATTTCTTTTCTCTCAAAAATATTAGTTTGTTGATTGTGGATTCCCTTCAACATACCCATGCTCTTGGAGATGGTTACACTTTATGTCCTAAATTTTTTGGAATTTAACTGAGGTTAATGTGATGAAGCCACTTATAAACATGCAATTAAGGGGAGAGACAAGGGAATTCAATGTTGTAATAGAGTTTCGTTGCCAAGGGTAGTCCTTCAAATTCTAGACTATAATGTCAAGGTAGTTTCATTTCTATAATATATATGAGAGAAACTGTTGCAATTAGTAATGGTTGAGACCTATAAGAGACTAGTGGAGAGAAACTGAAACTTTGAGTGAAAAAGACATTTTTGATACAAATAAGGTGTATCGTGTGTCATTCTATCATCATTTTAATTTAATACCTCTCTTTTCATTCCCTTGTATTTTGTGTCTACATTTTCAAATAATGAATTTACATGTTCATAATTAATTATTGTCATATTAGTTTTTATGTGAATTTAATCATCTAGTTGAGATCAATATCATTACTTACAAGGTATTTTGATTTTGAAATAAAAAATTGTATGCCATTTTGGATAATTAAGGTGTTTTATGTTTTAATATGTGTAGACAATCAATGGCTATGATTGCTAAAATAATTCACATATTAAACACTAAAAACAATTGAAAATAGAACGAATACCTTTCATTCATACATCTTTCATATACTTCTTTTCTTTTTTATTGTAAATTTATATGGAATTAAAATTAAGTAAGAAAACTTAAAGATTAGATATTTTCTCTCCTAAAGATTATCTAACCAAAAATTTATGGAGAGGTTTCTATGCTCATCTGTGTGAAAATATTATGATAATATTAAGGCCCTTGTTATTTTAAGTTATGACATTATGATTTCTAATTATTTCAATTTCATGTAAAAATGTTGGTTGATTTTCTTCAATTTTATGACCTATATTAAGAATTTAATAAAATCCATTAGAAAATTTATAATTTCTTTGTATGTTTATTTGTATATTCAAAACAATAGCATGAATTAATATCACTGTTAAGGAAAAATTATAGCACATATTACAAAGCATGTTGTAATATTACTATTTCATTTAGAAAACAAATGAATTAGTAATATTACTCATGGTCTCAAATATTTCTTCCGTTAAGGTTTCATTTCAAATTGTGAATGTAAGTAAGTGTCGATTTTAAACTTTTAGCCACCCAAATTTAGGTAATGATTAAGGTTTAATTCATTATATATTTTAAAATTTAGTCTCCAAAGTCTATGAAATGAGTTAGATATCATGCTTTTATATAATTTTTCATTATTTTGAGAGAAAAGTGAGGAAATTAAATATTTTCCTTTTACCGATACCGGTTCGTGTATCTTGAAGTAATCCTTGTGGCTTAAAAAGGTAATACAAATGTTCTAAAAAGTTCCTACCAAAAAGGGGTCCCACTCACTCAATATCTAAATTCTAGGAGTAGTTACTTAATTCAAGAAGGCAGTTCCAACAATCTAATGAAGGGTAGCTGTCCAACTGCCTGCCATTCCTAAAGTAGGCTGATCAAGGTGCAAAAGCAATGTTCTAAGTGCCCAAGCAAGCCTTCCTTTCCAAGATTGTATAGCTGTATTGAATCTATAGGGCAAGGGCAGTTCCTATGCCATGATCCCACCACAACGGTAGATCGTCTAACTGGCGAAGAAAGGCCCATACGACAGGTCAAAGTGTTGACCCAAGAAGCCCTTCTTGAAAAGAGAAGGTGTCTGGTGACTCAATCAAAGTAGCAGTTCCCACGATCCCACATGGTAGCTATAAAACTTCCATGAATCGAGTAGGGCCGGGGGGTCTTTCCTAAAAGCAAGAAGGTGTGGTGTTTTGATTCTGGAAGCACTGAAGTAGCTGGAGTTGTACGAATAAGTCGTAAAGTAAAGAAGGCAAATAGGAAGGTATAGCCTGCCCGATATGACATATAAATATCAAAGGTAGTATGGAGAAATCACCATATATAAAGGCCAGATCTAAAGCGGTGAGGCACGAAAGTGATAAGTAAGATCCAATAAGAAGTAGAGTCAAGAAGATCCCTATTCAAAGGTGATTCATAAAGAAGATAAATAAGAAGGTGCTTAGATGCTTCAACGCACAAGTTGTAGCTTTCAAATTGTAGCTGTCAAACTAAAGAAAGGTAATCCTTAGGCTCAAGCTGCCTAGCCCTCCCTAAAATCAGCAGGGGCTTTATCTGTATCTATCGTTAAGTAAGTGGATTGGCCTGAACAATGAAAAAAGTAAGCCTGTCTAACCCCACCCCATCTAATAATCTAACAAGTTCCGGCAGTAATTCATGAATAGGGAGTTCCGATCCAACGATCCAACAACTGAGTGGTCTAAAGCAAGTAGGGATAGTATAGGTGTCCTAGTGGTACCCCCGAAGTAAGAATATGTCAGCAAGTTTTACGCCCATACACCAATGTGAGGCAGTTCACAAATAAAGGGTGGTGGTTCAGGTAGGGAACACATTGGCGCACCCTTTCACTAGAAATAATAAGGGAAAGCCCTCCTCTATACTAAATGACGGGTCTACACCACTTACTTTGAATGTACGCTCGCCCTCGTTTGGACTACTGGCGGGACCTTCTTATCCCTTGTCCTAGGTGCCAAGGTAGATAGGGAATCGCACAACCCAGGCCATTCGAAATCCCTTCATCAGAGAAATCTTTCATATCCCTACCGCAATAGAGACAAAGGTCCAAGGGGAAGGACCTTGAGCCTTGAGACATTTCGGGGGATTCCACCTATGCACTCGACCGACCCATGCTCATCCCTGCAATGATCATCCTTTTATGCAGCACCTGACCTTAATTCTTATCAATATCTGCTGTATTGTTATATTCAATGTACCCCCCACTCCATTAATAGAGTTTGTAAGATCTTATACTCTTTATATATGTCATAACAGCCTAGTTATATACGTTATACCCATCGTTAGCTGCAGAAACTACATACGCCATAGGGAAGGGGTCAGACGGTTGGGATACCTCATGACTTTTGGTTATTTAATTGTGATAAGAAGTGCTTTATATAGCCTAAGTGGATAGATGTGTGATATCTATAATGCTAATGTGTGAAAAGGATTATTATAAAGAAAACAAATAAATATTATCTCAACTATAAGTACAACCGGGTTTATCTTTTGTGTGTCAGAGTGAGTAATTTCTAAAAATGTTTAATTCAGCATTGTATTTGTTCTAGAAAACATAGTCTCTTTCACTACACTATTGGTTGATAAAGCTTTAAAATAATAAATCCTTGTCCATTCAACTCTTGGGATTGCATTTAAACCACTGTGAGAAATAAATAATTAAGGTAACACCATGATTCCCAGCTATACAATTACTTTAATTACAACCTATTGGAATCCAATAACAGCATCCTCAAACTTTTTGAAAATGAGATTCAATGTGTGCTTAAATTAAACCTCATGTTAAAACCTCAAGTACCATACTTTCAGAGTTTGAAGGCATATTGGGTGATCAAATGATTATTTTGTAGATAAAATATGATAATAAAATTATATATAAAAATTGAAGTTATAATCGATAAAGATTATTTTTATAGGTTAAACGCATATTAGATGATAAGATACTCTATAATTTTATAGATGAAATATTATAATAAAATATAAAAATATTACAACAAAAAATCTAAATAATAATAATGACGATAGAAAAAAATGCTAATAATAATGATTTTTGTTGAATCCCATGTCAAATTAAGATTCATTATATCAAAAAATGGAGAAGGCCCTTCCCTCAAATTTATTTTCGCCAGTTGTGCCAAAAACGTTTGAGGTATATACCATTGCCATCAAACACCCACATTAAAAAGCACACAATGAAAGAGATCAAATTATGTACGAGGGACTTTACTTTTTATGAGTTTATTGAAGCATTTTATAAATACTTAGATTCTTGAGGTAGAGTTCAAAAACTTAATAAATTCTCTTTATTGATATATGATCTTTAAGGAGAACAAATAATACATCAAATTGTGTGTATTTTATAATAGTTGTTCATATATATATTAATTAGAGTTTAATTGATTATTTATGTATAGAGTTGTTAGTGGGAAAATTAGTGTCAATTTAGAGCTGCTAATCCCACTAAGACGAGTAGCTATCTTAAAAACAAACAAACTAAAGTTACTTGTGTTTTCATTTATGAGAGATAGATGAGAGAGAAGCAGAGAGTACCAACCTCAGTCTTTCGTTTGGCTCCATGCTTCTTTCCTCCCTCCTTTGACAGAGCTTCGCCACTCCTCCTTTACTTGTCCCGCTTCAAAGAACACCTGTAGAGTCAAAGCAACATAATACCATCAAAGCATAGAGATATATAACCATAAAAAATATAGGATCAAATATATGTTAACCATACAAATGCATATATCAATACAAGGTTCAGAGATATACAAGAATATGGTGGAAAACTCAGATAGCTTTATTGATAGAAGTAGTAGAAGAGAGGATTACAACCCATTGGTTTGACCCAACACCATCCTCCCAGCATGAAAGCCCTCTTCACCTCATGAAAAGCTTAGATCATCCAACAATACAATGTTGCATAGAGAAACCAACAACACTTCCTTACAAAATACAAAGTTCCAGCCTCTGGATCTCTAGGATGAGGGATCCATATATAGATATTTGCAGGTGGGTGAGTTAGCCTCTGGGTTTTTGATTAGTGTCATCTCTCTGATAGTTCTAGGTTCCACTTGGAGATCTCATGATCTCTTACTCATCCCTGAGCGAATTCAGAGAGGCAAGTGTAAAATGGGCAGTTTCTAGAATATTCTTTGGGTTTCCACCTAGCCAACTGCCTATGCCATTTGTCTGCTCTCACTCATCGCACCTTGCAGAAGGGCTTTTCAGTATGCATCGCACTTTTTGCATGCGGCAAGTGAGATGCATCACACCCTTAACACTGAGTAGTCTATATGGTCAAGTTTTGACCAGTTCTAAGTAGTTTTTCATGCATAACTTCTGGGAGATGATGTAATCAACTAACCTTGTTCCTTTAGGGTATGAAACAACACTTTTAGGGGCTTATAATCCCTTGGTTTATGGACATATGAGATTGGGGTTGCAGTGACCAAATATGTCTATAACAGTTGCCCTCTAAAGCATGAGGTCGTAAATCTTTTGATGTCGGGTGAAATGCTTTATCATGAGGATCCGAGGTTTTTCGAACTGGAAGGCGACCTATAATAAGATACAATAAAATACATTATCTTCATAATATTTTCATGATATAGCTGAGGCAAGCATCCCCATGCTCAACTTTATAAATTCATTTTCATGTACATAGGGCAGACAACCGTCTATATGGCAGACTGATGATTTTGGTAGAGCCATCATCCCTTAGCTTGGAGGATTATAGGTGCAGCTATGATGTACATTTGATGTCTTTATTTTCGTGAATATATCGCAGCCCGGATGAATGAAACTAGATCTGGGGTCTTCAAAACTCGTTCAATCTTTGCCCAAAGTACAAGTCGATCCATGTGAAAATATGTTTTGACGTCGAACATGGAAAGACATCGCCTGATTACCAGCCAATGATGTAAGTTGTTAACAAGTGCGAGAGGAATCACCGATAATGATAATGACCCTCAAGGTACTGTAGTACAATTCACATGGTGTGAATACATGATTCAATGTCGAACGCCACGCAAAATATCCTGGTCGAAGGCCATTGATGTAAACCTGTCGCTGAAAATGAGAAACTTGCCATTGAGGCATGCAAACTTCAAAGTACTAAAAGGGTTGTTCCTAAGTCAACTTCTTGGATAATGAGCTAATGTCAACAAGAACTGACCCGTCATAGGAGGGCCTTAATGAATCTCACATCTACGACACGAAAAGGAGAAAATGAATTTGTGGAGGTGAAAATGATCTGATGATACAAGGTTCAGGGTGGCGGTCATGAAAAAATGAAGTGTGAAGGTATTGCAGTGAATGAGACATAAGTTGGGTTGGTGAATTCTCTGAGCGACTTCTCTTGAACATATCAGTGATACTGAAATAGATTGGTAGCATTAACCCCAAAAATGGATGGTATAGAGGAGCAATGGTGATATGACAGGTGAATGGAATAACCCAACCCGACTCAATCATGGTGATAGACTGAAAGTGTCATATTCAAGAGCGACCTGCTACCAATAAAGTTTCTTCAAGTTTTCTTCCCAATTTTTCCCCAGTCATTGCTGCCCAGTACCTCTTTATTTTTATCAAACTTGACGAGGATAACATATGCTTGTTCTATAATTTTCCCTTCGGGCAAATCTGTTGCTATGTTTTAACGAGCCTAGTAACAGTGAAACTTGCTCTTGTCTGCATGGACAAGTTTGTCGCTATTGTTTTAGCGAGTTTAATGACAAAGATAACTCAGTCCTTTTCAACTTTAGAAAGTCTGAAAAGAGACAGAAAGGAAAATCCAGTATTCTTTTTTCATAGTATAATCCCTTAAGTCCAAAAAAGCATAAAATATTATGAAAGGTATGACTTTTCGATAGTTTTAACGAGCCGAACAAGACAAGCGCTCGATCTTTTTGTGTAATGATCCCTCAGGTCCAAAAAGATTAAAATCTAGAGGAGGGATGGCATTTTTAATCAGTTTAACGAGCTAGAGAGGCCAATTGCTCCGCAATCTTTTCATATTTTATGAGTCAAATGAAAAGAGCTTAAAGGATACTCGTTTTTTGAGGAACGAGTGATGTTTTTGGATAGAAAATAGTTCCAAGTAAGGTTTGGGACTTTTCAATCACGACAGTGTAGAGAAGGTGGCTAATAGAATCACTCATCGCAGTTGTTCCTCAAAAGGGGTAAAAAATCAAATGGAGGCGTATGATTAGCTAAAAAAGAGTGGAGGTGATGGTAAGAACATGACCAAGGTTCAAAAGCTGATAATTATGCAATCGCAATGGTTGTTTACCGAAGGTGGGTTCATTTTTTAATGAGCTTAAACTCTGGTGGAACATATGCTCATTGCTAGGCTTATTTTTTAACAAGATTGAACTTCATGCAAAACTACTCGTGCCAGCCATATGATAAGGATGTCTCATTGATAGGTTCATTTTTTAGGGAGCTTACCCCATTCAAAACTTTGCTCTAGATCCTTATTATGCAAGCTAGGAATGACCCACCTACGAGGTTAAAGGGTTGAGAGCCTACAAACTACGAAAATAAAAGGTCGCTTTTCACTTGCATGCAAAAGGTTTGCATGCCCCTAGGTATAAATAAAATTAGAGTTTCTAGGTTACCATATGAAAGTTATCACATTTACAAGATTGCTCCATCTGCATTTGCGGACAAAACACTTCCTTGGCTCTGTCCATTGAAATAGGAAAAAGTGAATGGTGGGATACATGCACTCACATAACTTTGACAAGGGAATCTTATTCCAATCTAATACCATTTTCCTAAATGGACAGGTGTGTCAGACTAGTCATATATCCTCCGCGGAAACCTACCCTATACCTAAGTTTTCCTGCCAAAGCAGACTAGGGTGCATGCCCCCTGGGTTTCAGTCACAATCACCGAATCACTCGCACTCATTAGGTGGATGGATTGGAGATTGATGAGACATTCCTTGCATAAAATGACCAGTTAGGGATGGAATTTGACTAATAGCTATGTTTGAACCAGGGAATGAAAGTTGGTCAACTAGGTGGACCACTCTACCTTCATGTGGAAAACACATCACTCGAAAGAGAGAGGAAACAATAGCTCCCATGCTATAAATGTAGTCACGTCCAAGGAGTATATTGTAATCTAAAGGTCCTTGGACTACCATCACGTTTAGATGAACCGTTTTCCTTCTCAGAGTTATAGGAAAATTTGGAAGGATCCTTGACGGTCGACTGGTTCCTTTGTTGAAGCCTGTTAGATTTTGAATCTCAGGCAGAGGCGATGGAAAACCAAGCGCTTTCCAAGCAGTTGAGGAAAGGATACTCACAGAAGCCCCTTCATCTATGATAGTACCAACCATGATCATTATGTAAGCTTGTACTATGATTTGGAAAGGTATGTTAGATGGTAGGTGAGGTCTGCCTAGTAGATTCCAATCGAAGGAAACAACTAGATTGCTTAGAGGAGGGACCGAATAAACAGGCAGGTAAATCTCTGATGAACTTCCTTCCTGCGGTAAAGGAATAGGTAAATTTCCTCCATGTTCATTGGATTCTGTGTTAACAAAAAGAATTTGAACAGTGTCATCCTCATTCTCTTTGGTGACTGTATCATCTGAAGGTGGACCTTCTAAAGACAAGACTGGGTCGACTGCCATCTCGACCTATTGACTTTGATCTGATGTGGACTCAAAGGGTTTATCTTCAATGATAGGTGCTTTGACCAACAAAAAAGGTGTGGCAGTCGGGTTTTCAACTAGTGATGGACTCGGCAAGAGTTTCTTGTGTCCAGGAGGAAGTCGTTGCGGTGACGCAGGATGGTTATCTAAGACTCTTTTAGCTTCGTCTAAGAAGGGACAATGGCGGAGGGCATGGTCGCATTCACACAGTCTACAAGGAAATTTAGATGTTCCTTTATTTCCATTGACCTCGTTTTCACCAGTTGACGGTGTACTCTCAACATGATCGTCAGAGGTTGACGACACCAGATTGTGCAAGCAAGGAGACCAGTCCCATAAGATTTGTGGGATGCAAGGAAAATCTCGATGATAGTGGTCCCCTTTGCAAATGACACATGGAGATTTAGGTTTGGATGGTGCAGTGTGTGGATTTCCACCAGATGATGCATGGTTGCCCCCTTTCATCATTGGCTTCTTCTTCTTCTTCTCCTTCCCTTTCTTCTTCTTCTCAGTTACTTGGTTTTTAGTTTCACCAAGTGAGGAGGAAGAAGGAGAGGGAGAAAAAAATGAAGTAGAAGGTTGGGGGGTAACTCTAGTATCATCGGGTTGCTGATTTGATTGCTCAAGAATCACGGTGTTTTGAACGACAGAGGTCGAGAAAGACATATTGGCAGGCCAATTGTAAGCCCTGGAAGGGACAATGTAGCCATATGAGGTGCACCAACATATCCCCAAGAGGAGAAGGAACTAGGATTCCACCCAAGGGGAAATCCTTGATTGGTAGACTCCATTTTCTCAACCTAAGACTAACGAGGTAATAGTGACGTTATTCTGACTAAAATAAATTTTATGATGCTTTGGCACAACTTTCTTTTTTCAATTTTTAAGAGTCGAGAAGAAGCTAAAGATGACTCTAGTCACCTTCGATTTTTAATGAGCCGGAAGTGACAAGTGCTCACATTAAACTTTTCTTTTAAGGAGTCTGAAAAGGAACGAAAGTGACATCTCTGGAAATCTCGAAAGAGGGATTACGAAACCCATCGCAAAACTATAGAATACTTTTTACAATATGGAAGTCAACCTTCCCGAATGTTGTGTTCAGTGCATTGCGATCAATAGGGCAGCAGACACGACTTCCTAAGGATAAAAGATATAGCCTATTGTGGTCTCCCAATATATACTCGATGGTACATGGAAGCACAAGTCTGTACTAGCACTTGTCATCTCAAAGAGGTGGAATCACCCAACCTAAAATGAAAACAATAATTACCAGGCTTTACGACGCCGGAATACGTCTCTAGCCTAGACTTCTAGATGTTGTGCATTAGGTTCCAAAGCGTTTTTATGTTCATTGAAATTTATTTTACAGTTGATCTTTCTTAAGAAGTTTTCCTTTAAGGTTCACCGTGTGATGTCAATATACAATTGCTAAATATGCAATCTAAGATGATAAACAGTCATTTATTCTTTGTTTTGCAATGAAAATCCTAGCTACTAAGGAAAGAGAAGTAAAATTCTTTCAACATAGAGCAGAGAGCACACACTAAGATGTACTGTCCTAAATCAGTTTCCACTACCAGTCTAAATGCAAATTCACATGCATGTATTTTTTTTCAGCTTTCTTAATGTGTGGATGACAAAAAGAATGCTAAGTATAGATCTGAACTATTTTTCTTTCAAAGCAACAGTACTAACAATTTTCTTTTCAAAAAATGAAAGGAATACTAAGATGACACTTTGTGATTTGAAATTTAAAATTGCTTTCGACACTTGAAATACTATTAACTCAAATCAAATACAATGGCAAAAGTGTACTCAACTATCAAGAAGAGGAAGACTCTTTTCTTTGACTAAAAATGACACTTGCAACACTTTCAAATCAAAAGACGACAATTCGATTAAGCTAATGTTTGCAAAGGAGAACTGTAAATGATGAAAAATACATAAAAAAATTCACAATTCTTTATTAATGGAGGCTGGATAATGCAAAGGAAGGGAGTTTCAACAGTGATATACTGATCATAGACAACAAAACTACTGAATAAAGCTAAAGACAATGAAGAGAAAACCAAAATCTGGAGGCAGAAATAGTCTTACCGGATCATCGCACCTGTAACACAGGGAAACAGGGATGCATCTCACCTACAACACACGGGAGGTACGATGCATCCAGACTTCCAATGAGAGACAGTGTGATGGTCCAGGGACAAGACTGAGCTTGGTTTTTCGCACAATTTATAGCTAAGTTCAGGGGTTTGGGGCTGAGCTAATGATAGGTAGTAAACACAAAGTACAGGGGCTGATCTAATGAGGTTATTTGAGCTACCACTAGGGCACTTAGGATGTTTGCAAGTCAGTTGTTCAGTTCATAAATAAACCTGGAGATGGACTGAAGAAGTGTTGACCTACTTTGTAGTTGTATAGAAAAATCAGTTCGAAGGCTAGCTGGATTAACTTCATGCTCCATCTGTAGTTTATAAAGTAACCAAACTATTCGCTCACTAGCAGAGTCGTCATTTTGTTATCGGGAAAACTAGTGTCCATTTAGAGCTGCTAGTCCCACTAAGACGGGTAACTATCTTAAAAACAAACAAACTAAAGTTACTTGTGTTTTCCTTTGTGAGAGATAGATGAGAGAGAAGCAGAGAGTACTAACCTCAGTCTTTCGCTTGGCTCCTTGCTTCTTTCCTCCCTCCTTTGACAGAGCTTCGCCACTCCTTCTTTACTTGTCCCGCTTCAAAGAACACCTGTAGAGTCAAAGCAACATAATACCATCAAAGCATAGAGATATATAACCATAAAAAATATAGGATCAAATATATATTAACCATACAAATGCATATATCAATACAAGGTTCAGAGATATAGAAGAATATGGAGGAAAACTCAAATAGCTTTATTGATAGAAGTAGTAGAAGAGAGGATTACAACCCATTGGTTTGACCCAGCACCATCCTCCCAGCATGAAAGTCCTCTTCACCTCATGAAAAGCTTAGATCACCCAACAATACAATGTTGCACAAAGAAACCAACAACACTTCCTTACAAAATACAAAGTTCCAGCCTCCAGATCTCTAGGATGAGGGATCCATATATAGATATTTGTAGGTGGGTGAGCCAGCTTCTGGGTTTTTGATTAGTGTCATTTCTCTGATAGTTCTAGGTTCCACTTGGAGATTTCATGATCTCTTACTCATCCCTGGGCAAATTCAGAGAGGCAAGTGTCAAATGGGCAATTTCTAGAAGATTCTATGGGTTTCCACCTAGCCAACTACCTCTACCATTTGTCTTCTTTCGCTCATTGCACCTTATAGAAGGGTTTTTTAGTATGCATCACACTTTTTGCATGTGTCAGGTGAGATGCATCACACCCTTAGCACTGAGTAGTCTGTATGGTCCAGTTTTGACTAGTTCTGAGTAGTTTTTCATGGAGAACTTCTGGGAGATGATGTAATCAGCTGACCTTGTTCCTTTAGGGTATGAAACAACAATTTTAGGGCTTAGAAGCCCTTGGTTTATGGACATATTAGATTGGGATTACAGTGCCCAAATATGTCTATAACAAGAGTATATAAAGTTTTAATTTTGGATTTGTAAAATAAGAATATAAAATGTGAAGATATTTTTTATAATTTACAATGGTAATATTTTTTATAATTTTGAGTCAAAATGCATGGAGTTAGAAAATTTTTACATAATTCTCAAACATGTAACTTATATTGACTATTAGATAATATCATTATTATTACTTAGAGTAATTTTAGTAAAGGAATAGTAAGCTACATAGTGTAATATTCCACTATTACAACACATTAACATAAATTTATTGTTGTAACCTTGCATCAATCTCATGATTCTTTTAACTCTGTTAGTTAATATCATACTTGATACTATAGTGTTACATCATTCAAGGAATAAATATCATAAGAATGACACAATAGAAAACCACATCATTGAACATCGATATACCCTAGAAACCTCGTAGGGTAAAAAACAACAAATATTAATTTTATTAAATGTTCATGAGGGTGTTCACCCCTCACTTAAAGGCTTGTAAGGTAGTCCATCCCTTGACTATTGTCATAAAATCTTACAAATAAATATCTTAAATACAACTAACTAGTTATAAGCTATTGCAATAATCACGATATCATTTACCCACAAACCCTCAATCTCTATGTCTTTGTGGCCTGGCTATTCCAATCAATGAATCATCCTATAACTGACCTTCCTTAATATACAAGGACAATTAGTTCTTTACCTACCACAATGTTAAACCTAGTCTATATTTTGCATAAGCCACGATCCTTCCTTGCCATTGTTTTCATCAACAAACTTCAAGATATCGTGGTTAGATAAAGTATTAATCAACCGATAATCAATATTTATTAGTGGTGCTTCAAAATATATTTGTGTGCATTCATGAAACATAAACAAAATATCATGACATTCCTTCTTTAACAACACTACATATGCATTAAGAAAATCACATAACTATCAAATCACATCTACAAATAAATACCACATTAACCATTATTCCCCTTGCATAAGCACACATTGTTTCCAAAGGAAAACCACTACAACTGTCCATATTCTTTTCAAGGATACTAGTATCTTAGCTTTAATCTTTGTGCATATAATTATATGAACTTTATTCAAAAGAAACTAGCCCCTCAACTATTTCTTTGTATATGAAATTATGTATTCTTTTCCAAAAGAATTAATACAACAAATATTAATCTTATGCATGTGAATGCCTTTTCTTTTTCAAAAGAAAACTAACGTAATAGATACTATCCTTGTGCATGCAACTGCATGTTATTTCCAATAACATCTTTTCCATAGGGAGAGCTATTCACAATAGCTATTATGCATGAAAATGCATGTTTTATTCCGAAATAAAGCTAACATAATAGTTATGATTTCTTGCATGTAAAAAACATATTTCTTTCCAAAGGAAGCTAACTAAATCTTGCATTCTAAAACACATTTCTTTTCAAATCATTAAATTCAAAACAACCACTATTTTATGCATGCAACATACTTTTCTCTTTTCAAGATGGTAACCAAATAAACACATAGACTTTCTAAGAGAAATTAACACGATGGCTATTGTTTTGTGTATTTCACACATATTATTTTCCAAGAAATTAACAATATAACTATTATTTATGTGTTTATAAGCTCATGTTCTTGTTTTCAAGAAACTGATAAAATACTCATATATTCTTTTAAATAAATCTAGCTCAATAGTTGTTCTTTCCTTGCATGCAAATCTTACTTCCTTTTCAAGAACCAAAAGCATACTAGCCATCCTTTCATGAATACAAAACTTATTTCGATTTCAAAAACTTCTAACAAAACCAATATTCTTTTTCATGCATATATATATATATATAACAATGGCTATTCTTCATGCATGCAATAAATATTCCTTTTTCAAAAACCCATTGCGTAGGAATCATGGAAATATTTTCAATGAGTATTACTATAACTAATCTAGCATCCACGCACAAATCCCTACAATATTTTAATGAAATAAAAAGGATTATATGCAAGGTTCCTATGTATTCTTTTCCATAATTGTGTAGTTACTTATCTCTCAAAAGGCCAACTCTTCCTAGTGACTTGAGCTTCTCCTTTGGCCGAGAGCATCCCTATAAATTGAATTGTTATTCCTATATCCATTGTTTCTTATACAATGACGAAAATGCGAGGACACAAATTTCCATGAGCCACTGCCATTAGTCATGTTTTCATACTTCTTGATTGAAGAAGACAATGGAATTTCTTCCCACAAGATTGACCCTTGGAACTTTTTACATTGTAGCATTCTTACAAATGCAATTGTATAGCTTCAAAGTAATACATGGATCATGGCCAATGAATGGTTCATGGGTTTAATTTATGATCACATCTCTAACTAAAAGGCTAGACAAAGGCATATGAAGTGGTGTTCATTGGACATGATGATATCTGAGATAAATCACTCCCTTGAAAATGACTTTGTCATAAAAAATACGATTTACGAAAATCATTGTTTCAATACTGTTAATGTTTTTGATCCTATGACAGATGCATTACAACACTATGTATACATGGTTTGCATAAGTAGAGTTAGAAACTACCATTTCACCCCCGAGTCTTGGTTTTCCCTAATAAACATTCAATTTCACGAGCGCTAAAATTAGTTTGTAACTAATTCTTGAGGAAATTGTTTCTTGATAAGATTTGATTCATAGTACATTAATAATAGACTTTACATTAACTAGATATGCCACGTAAATATTCCACTTAAATATGTTAGGGATATTACATGCTTCCCCCCTTAAATACAACAACGTCCTTGGTGTTCATCTACTGCTAGGACTTTAACTTTTTCTATAAACAAACCAAAAGAGGATCCTCCCCCCTTAAAATGAAGGATTTCATTTCCAAGAAATACCAGTAAGAAAAATAATAACGTTTTATCAATTGTCATGAACATTTATAACTGCAAAAACAGTAATTTCTACTTTCCATTACTTAGTGATTACTGAATTTTGTAGAAATAAATAAAATAAAAAATCT
This sequence comes from Pinus taeda, assembly GCA_000404065.3. Lineage (NCBI taxonomy): Eukaryota > Viridiplantae > Streptophyta > Pinopsida > Pinales > Pinaceae > Pinus > Pinus taeda. The sequence continues at coordinate 22,633 of APFE031505661.1, forward strand.
ATACCAACTTACTGTTATTTACCAATTTCTCTTAGAAATCATGGTAATTTTATGAAAAATTTTTAACTATAGATATTTTCTCAGTTGTGGTAAGCACTCTAAAAGTGATTTTACAACCCAACAATAAGCACCTAGGATGGTTTCACAGCCCCCATGAAAAACATCTTGTAGCGTATGACTACAAATCCAACATAATCACATTAGTCACAACAACTTCAATTATTAATTATTTATGCAATTCCAGTCGATATTTTAATCACAATACTTCCACAAGTGCTCAAAGATAACCTAGCTCTCTAATCATCAAAATGATCTATAATTACACCAAGTGCACACTGCCTTATCCCCTAATAAATACATTCACAACATTGGTAATACAATAGAGGAACTTACACTTCCAATAAATCCTTTCTGAGCACTAGGATCCTTTCGTGTCAAGATGTACATAAAATATTTTACATAATCATATAGAAAATTCAGTTTTAACACAACACATAACTCATTGGTTAAGTTGTTGTGCTATGAGAACCATAGTGGAAAAATAATGCTCCTCCAAACCAATGGAAATTGGTTTCCATAATCATATTAAGCCATTGTCACATCCAACACAGTTCTCTAATGGTGACCACACCAGGCCCAACATAGGATTCCTCTTGGTAGCATCCTACCTATTCCTCTGACAACATCCTATCTTTGAGGAATTTAGAGATCAACAACTCACTCTTTGGGCCTCCTCCAACATGCTCCAAAATCAATAGAGTTTCCTTAAGATTTTTCCCCTCTTCACCATCTTGACCAAATTTTTTCCCTTAATGAGATCATATATATTTAGGGAGAGGAAATATGAGCAGACAACTTCCATTAGCTCAAGGCCTTCTTGGCCTTTCGTAATTTCCCATAACTTTCTGACATGTGAAATTATCTTGACACCTTTTCCAATTGTAATTGATATAACTAACCATATTAACATCAAGCAAAAGGAACATTTAAGTACATCATGAATTCATACTTGAAAATCAACATGGGTCCCATAGTTTGTAAAAGTAAATTTGACAGGAAAACCATAATTGACATTTCATATCATGCACGTGGTATTTTATTCAAATTTCCCACATAATTATGAACATGTAGTTTTAGAAAAAAAATACCAATCTTACATATCATAATGTTAAACATTATTCCTTTTCATATGAAATTGAAATTCACATTGCAATGTTTTACATTTCATTGGTTCTTATGTTACCACTAAGCTATCCCTGCTTAATCACATAAACAACACTAGTCACAATTAAACCATACCTTCTACAAAATAATATTATGCACAAAACATTTTTAAAATACATTCAAGATTCATTTCACTTCCACATGTATCTATGTTCTAAATATTTTAATAATGTAAAAAGGTATTGGTCCTATTACTTTCCATAAACCATTTCTATGCATTAAAAATAATATATAACAAGTAAGGATAGATCCTCCAAACATTAAAATGAAATTTCCATAAAGTTGTTTTTCCAAAACAATAGTTAAGGGAACAATACTTTAATCATTAATGTTCCCATAGTTTCTAACCCATGCATCGTGTGATTTCGTTTATGCATATGTATCTAATCAATAGTCATTAATGCATATCAACTAAAATCATCATTGAATCATCAATTTGTAGAATTGTGAGGTTTAAACAAATAAGGTAATCATCATCATCTGATTACTATTACCGTTAATGTAATAACCCTAGTGAAAATTCCATGTAATAAAAGTTAATAAAGACAAAAATAATAACCATTGTTTATGGGGCAATTATTCCAAGTTGAATGTTGGGAAAAACATCGTATTGGGTGTTCATTTGTTTTATTACGGGTAAGGAAATTGGAAAAGGTAAATGGCTAAGGCTTTGGAAATTCAAGATGGCATTTTTGGCACATTTATTTATGAAATGAATGGAAATTATGAGAAAATGAATGTGAAAGGACACAACTTGCATTTGAGGAGGAAAATGAAGGAAAATAATGGAAAATGAAGAAAATAGAGACCTAATTGATAAAAAGGCTTTTGAGGATTAATTTGTAACCTTTTGTCAGTTCAGTTTTGGAGCTCTCTCATTATTCTTTCTCTCTCTCACTCTTGGACACTTAGAGTTTTCTTGGAGAATATGGCAATTGGATCAAGAAAGGAAAAGAAGACAAGAAGAAGGAAGGAACGACTAAGGAAGATCAGGATCAAGCAACTATAGTAGTATTATTTGTAGGTATCTATTTGCATGTTTAGTTTCCTTGTTAGATTTGGCATGCATGGTATTGCATGTGGTCCTTTTGTTGTTAGGTGTGGGTTTTGCTAGGTGCTACAGTGTTTTCAGCCTAGCCTTTCCATTTATGGATAACCATGGTGTCGCGGGGTTCTCATGTTTTGGTTGAGCTAGATTGTTGGATGGATTCAAAGCTGAGTGAGGTGTATCTCTGAATGATAGAACACTAGGCCTAGTAACCCCTCAACCAGACTGTCAGTTGCGATAAAGCCATATTTGTTTTGCCTCGGTGGGCTTAGGAATCCTTGCTAGTGATTGGCAATATATACAGTAAATCCAAGAGGTGGATTACTCTCCGTTGGGCCTAATAATCCCAGGTTGGGATATGCGGTAAATCCTAGAGAGTGGGTCTCAATTTAGGGCCTAGTGATCTAGTGTGGATTGTGGTAAACCCTAAGAGACTAGGAGACAGGAAAATTCCTCATAGTGTAGGCAGAGAAATATGGTGCCATCCATGCTTGTTTGGCCTAGTGATTGGGTGGAAATCACAGTAAATCCTGTTATTACATGCTTATTGTGTTGGCCTAGTGATCTGAGATGGATTATGGTAAAGCCCTATTTCTATTGATTGGGGTGAGGTGGTTTAGCCTCGAGATGACCTGGTTGACTCTTTTGGTTTGAGTCCCACATTCATGCTTCAAATATGGTACGAGGGTGAATGGATGAAGAGATATTTGGCTCAGCCATTCTATGGTTAGGTGGAACATGGTAGTCCCATCCTGAGTTTGGATTTTGCATCATCAATATGAGGTTATTTATCCTTGTATTTCTATGATTATTATTTTGGTTTATATGTGGATCATATGGTTGTGATTTCCTTAGTATTTTTGTTTCTATTATGTTGGTTATGTATATGTTTTATGATAGTAGATATGTATGACTGTCATCATTATTATACTCGTAAATCAAAGAAAAATGTATCTATGACCTAATAGATTATTATGAGGCAAATGATATAAGGGAACAATGCTTCATAGCGATTCTCAAATAAGTGTGAGATCCATATGCTTAAATCTATTGTTTACACCTGTAGATTACATATTTGTGATATGTTTGACGAAATGCATGCCATGGCTAGTAGGGGTCTGGTTAAGGGCTTGTTCAATTATTTTAATTTGCATCGTTGTTTCCTTGTTATCTTTTTGTTCTAAAGGTGTCATTCAATTCTGGGCAGTGACCTGGGCTCTGACACTAAAAAGGTGGCTCAAATATCGGGGACGCAAGCACAACACTAAGAAAAATAGTACCTGGATGCTGGCATGCCTTGTCATGAGAGCATCCAAAGCCTCCTCGATGTTGTCAGGTCCATATCATGGGAGCATCTGGGGGTCAAGTGGTCTAAAACCTCAGTGAGACCCAGGGGCTAGCTACCTGAGTGGTTGGGATGGTTCCTGGGGGTCTTGTAGCTAATGTGGAAGGATTTTATGTTAAGTTTCCATCAATTCCACTTCCTTAATGCCACATAGGAGGTTGAATCCAATCATAGTAGCCTCTTGTCACATGTTTACCCCGGTTGGCCGGTTACTTGGGTAGATGTGGGAGGAGGGTGTTACAGTTAAGTTGTTATAACCATCAAATCAATCACTTTAATGAAACCATTGTATCATAATACAAGTTCTTTATCACCTTCAAGAACTTGCAGCCATATGTATGCATGGTTAGATCAATGTTCACTTTTACAATCATTGTAGTTTTCTTGTATATGCATAAAAACCTAAACATAACTTTAATCAATCAAAGGCACTAATTTATGATCAATGTGTAAGTTTCAATAATAATTATGGTAATAATCCAAACATCCCCAATTTCCACAGTGTATAACAGACCAACAATAGAGAGTAAACTAGCATAATCACTTGTTTACAACTTACAATAAGCTTTAATCAAAACTGATTCATGGATATAAGTTTAGTCATGGCATACTAACTCATCAACACTACCAACCATCTTAAATTGAATCAAAATCCATGACATGACTCAATTATTAATTAGCCATTACAATCAAGTCTTCTGAATTGACTCATTGTTCATTTTTAACATCTAAATGGGTTCTTTCAATATCTTTTAAAACATTCTATTGTATTTTTCAAGGATAATCCCTACCTTCTACATCCTTTCATTATCACACAGATCAATACATGATTTCTTTCTTTATGAGAAGTGAATTGTAACTTTATCCATGTTCTTTAAATGCATTATTAAGTATGTAATTAAAGGTTGGTAGTTATTCCTCACTATCACTAGTGAATGCTCAAGTTTTTTCATAATGCAATAGAGGCTATATTGTCTTTTATCCACATGAAGATTCAAATTTCACAGACATAATTTAAAGCAAACATTATCATTTACTATTCTTCAATGAAATTATTAACTTGTGTCATGCATCTCATGTCAAAAGTAATCTATTACATATATGATTATGTAGTTTTTTTAGAATCATACCTAATATGTTGCCCACTAGTATCATACCGGGCTACTTCTTTTCCACTTACCAATTCCAAAAAGGTGCCAGTGCTGCAACCTTTTTCTCTGATACCACTTGCAACATCCCCCGGTAGTCTAGAAATGCATGGAGTTAGAATTTTTTTACAAAATTATCAAGCATGTAACTTCCAAATTACTATTCCATATTCCTTCATTGACCATTAGATAATATCATCATTATTACTTAGAGTAACTTCAGTAAAGGAATAGTAAATTATGTAGCATAACATTAAACTATTACAACACATTAACATAAACTTCATGTTGTAACCTTGCATTAATTCCATGATTCACTAACTTAGTTAGTTAATCACATACTTGATAATATAGCTCCACGTGATGCAAGGAATCAACATCATAAGAATGGCACAATAGGAAATCACATCATTGAACATCAATATACCCTGAAAACCTCATAGGTTGAAAATCAACAAACTTGTAATTTTATTAAATGCTTGTGAGGGTGTTCACCCCTCACTCAATGACTTTTAAGGGAGTCAATCCCTTGACCATTGTCTTAAAATTGAAATATCATCTTAAATAAAAAATAACTAGTGATAAGCTATTATAATAATCATGATATCATTTACCCATAAACCCTTAGTCTTTGTGTCTTTGTGGCCTGGCTATTCCCATCAATGGATCACCCTGCAACTAACCTTCCTCAATTTGCATGGACCATTAGTTCTTTACCCGCCACAATGTTAAACATAGTTTATCTTTTGCATAAGTCACCATCCTTCCCTACCATTTTTATCATCAACAAATTTTGATATCATGATTAGATAAATAATCATTCTTTATTAGTGATGCTTCAACATCTAATCATATGCATTCATAAAACATAGACAAAATATCATGACATGCCTTCTTTAACAACACTGCATATGCATTAAGAAAAGAACATAACTATAAAATCGCGTCTCCAGATAAATACCACATTAACCATTATTCCCCTCACATAAACACACATTATTTTCCAAAAATAAACCACTACAAGTGTCCATATTCTTTCAAAGGATATTGACATCTTAGCTTTAATCTTTGTGCATGTAATTATATAAACATTTTTCAAAAGAAACTATCCCCTTAGCTATTTCTTTGTATATGAAATTATGTATTCTTTTCCAAAAGAATTAATACAACATATATTAGCCTTATGTATGTGAATACCTATTCTTTTTCAAAAGAAAACTAATGTAATAGATATTATCCTTGACATGCATGTTCTTTCCAACAACATCTTTTCCAAAGGGAGAGCTATTCATAATAGCTATTGTACATGAAAATACATGCTCTATTCTAAAATAAAGCTAGCATAATAGTTATGATTTATTGCATGCAAAACATGTCTTTCTTTGGAAAGGAAGCTACCTAAATCTTGCATGCTTAAACACATTTCTTTATCAAATTATCAAATGCATAGAAACCACTCTTTTATGCATGGAACATTTGTCCTTTCTAGATGGTAACCAAATAAACACATATTATTTCTAAGAGAAATTAACACGATGGCTATTGTTTTGTATATTTCACACATATTCTTTTCCAAGAACTTAGTAATATAACTATTATTTATGTGTGTATAATCACATGTTCTTCTTTTAAAGAAACTCATAAAATAATCATATATTCTTTTAAATAAATATAGTTCAATAGATGTTCTTTCCTTGCATGCAAAAATTATTTCTTTTTCAACAACCAAAAGCATATTAGCTATTCTTTCATGCATGCAAGACTTATTTTGATTTCAAAAGCTTCCAACACAAGCATTATCCTTTTCCCTGCATGCATATATATATAACACAATGGCCATTCTTTGTACATGCAATAAATATTCCTTTTTCAAAAGCCCAATGCATAGGAAGCATGCAAATATTTTCCAAGATTATTACTATAACTAATTTAACTTCCACACACAAATCCTTGCAATATTTCAATGAAATAACAAGCCTTATATGCAAGGTTCCTATGTATTATTTTCCAAGAATTGCATAGTTACTTATCTTTGAAAAGGTTGACTCTTCCTCGCGACTTGAGATTCTCCTTTAGTTGAGAGCATCCCCCTTGATTAACTAGTTATTACCATGTCTGGTGCTTCATATACATCACCGAAAGTGGAAAGTCACAAATTTCCATGAGCCACTGTCATTGGCCTTATTCTCACACTATCTTATTAAAGAAGACATTGACAATTCCTCCCACAATGATCCATTGTTTTAATTTATGAACACATGTCTGACTAAAAACCCAAACAAGGGCATACGAAGTGGTGTTAGTTTGACATCACGATATCTAAGAGAAATACCTTTCTTGAAAATCCTTGTCTCAATACCATTAAATTTTTTTGAGCCCGTGACAACTATATTTTTTTCAATCGAAAAAAACAAGTTGCCTTCATCAATTAAAAGAGGAAGTTACATAACTCTGTAAACCTAGAAGATCGAAAACATAGTTCTGAGACATGCCATGATAAAGAGAATTAAAACTACCAACTAAAAGTCAACATAGATCAAGATAAGTAAAAAAGAGTAGAGTAGAATTCCCTAATCATTAGAGAGAGACAAAAATTAGCATCAAAGCTAGAAGCTAATATGCCTCGTAGAGGCATAAAGAAATAACTCGTAGAGAAAAATGGGAATAAAGCGATCAACCCAAACTAGGTTTCAAAGGATCTGGAGGCACTAACAAATCTGTCAATCAGGAGCTCAGAACATATCAGTCTAGTCTGGAGGGAGACCCCACACTTGGAGAGAAAATCCACCTCTAGGTTTTGTTACTAGAACATGTGAAGGAAATAGATGTTGGTGAAAGTAGGTTGCAAGACCATGATATTAGCCATCCAATGATGGAGGGATGGAACTTCAAGAGAATATTTCCCTTGCACCCAATCGATGAAGATCTTTGAATCCCTATAAATATTGATCTCATCGATGGAGATCCATACAACACATTAGATAACCTCTCACAGAGCTAAAACCTCCTCCCTATAATTATATCCAATCCCTCCATGCCATAAGAATCGAAATGCATGAGAAGGCTAAAGTTTAATGAAAGTTCCCAAACCACATCGACACGTAGCTAAGGATCCATCAAAGAATCTAATAAGGAACATGTTGATTTGTGTATCTTGGGATGTACTCCAAGCCCTAGGGTTCGGGGTTTGGAGGGAAAAGTGCCACAAGGGTCACTTGTGGGCTTGGAACCCAAGTATGGGGTTTTGCAGAAAATCATGTTTTGGACATTTTCAAGAGAACATTTCTACACATGATGTCATGAGATGATAGAGGGTGGAAAGAAGTATACAACGCTTTGAGAATCATTGAATTCTGAGTTATAGAAGTGGAGAAATGAATTTTGCAAGTTGACAAATAATTATATGGTATTCAAGTCATGTAGGCTTGAGTAAAATTGTCCAAAAGATGTGTCTCTTCTTAACTTCGTGGAGCCCGTCAATTGTGTATAGATAGAGGGTGAAGGAGGAGAATTTTCTCATCCATCTTGTACAACACAGTCTCTATAAGAGGACTTGTTAAAGAAGGGACATCTCTATGCCCTAGCGACAACATAGGGACACAATAATAGTGGGAAAAAGGAGGGTTGTTTTGGGCTTATAACAGGGTCCGAGTTGCTATAATGAAGGTTGAGTATGCTATGTGCTAGGTCGAGCCCTTAAGGGTTAAAAGCTGCTTGTTTAGGCACTCTTTTGAGGGACGAAAGGCTATAGGATTGTTTTGTGCTAGGCTGCAGGACATAGCACCACAACAAGGCTTGCATAGGGGTAGATTAAGGGCTAATATTGACCCTAGGAAACAACATAAAAAAGGAGGTGTCTCTTAAGGGTGTGCCACAACATTTTAGAGGGATGTTCAAGGAATGTGGGGGGAGTTTAGGGTTGCAGTAGTGCGCTCTAGTGCTCTAACCAGAATAATCACGAAGCACAGTGTACAACCATATTTAGAGAAATGTTTGGAGGTGTGTTGGGTCAAAGGAATTGACCAGATTTTGATCAAAATTGGAGCAACCTATTAGTGGCATGTGGAGGACCTTCCATGGTGGTGAAGGGTCCATCCTAAGAGTAGAACGTACAGTGTAGTATTGGGCACCATTGGTTTGGTGGAGGGTAGCATTTTGATAGCCCAAAGCAGCCCTAGAAAAGTTATGTGGAAATGATGAAGAGGAGTTGAAGGTTGGGTAAAGTTTGATGCCGAAGTGCAATACCTTGATTGACAAAGGTGACTTCTAGCCTGGAAGATTGGAGCTCGAGAAATGGCCAACCTAGAGAGAAGATCAAATTAACCCGTGTACATGCTACAGAAGTGATCTACAACAATGTTAGGTGGTAGCCCTCGTGGAGTCTCGATGTGTTGTGGCCTTGATGGACTAAGGCACAACTAGTGAGTAGTATGGGTGCGAAGGATCGACAAGACAAGATACGAAATCGAGTCTGTGCAACATGTTTGTCATTGTATCTTATATACCATAGATTGTTGTATTATTCATATTTGGTTTAATATAACGAAGATTGGGGTTATACATATTGTACAATTTGTTAAAAGCTATATATATTTGTGCATGTGTGATTTATTGCTTTATATTTCCCCTATGCAAAGTAGTTTATGGTTGAGATTCTTGGTTTGGTAGTGTCAGTGATTTTAAGACTCTAACCTAGACGTAAGGGTTTGGAAATTCAACATGGTATCAAAGTGTATCTGAGCTACTTTGGAAGTAAATCAAAGTTGTACACAATGAAGTACAGTGTGAGAGGGAGTTGGTCACATTATAAGTGAAGGGCTCACTACAATGTTGAAGTTGCAGGCATGTCTCCGGTATGAGGACAGGCTGGAGGGGTTGTCCAACTATACTCCTTTGAAGGAAATGATCAAGTTGGTCTTCCAGGTCAACAAGATCTGGGAGATCACTGAAAAAGAGATCAAGAAGGAAACTAAACCTAAGGAGCTGGAAATATATGAAGATTTGAAAGCGAGGGTGAGATTAATCATCCTAAATGGTGCGAAGGATGCCCTAATACCTCATTTGTCTGGGAAGAACAATGCACATGAGATGTGGATGGCTCTTCAAAGTTTGTTCCAAAATAAGAACGAGAATCGGGTACTGGTATTGGAGGATAAGTTGAATTCTGCCAAGATGATAAATTGTGAAAGTGTGACCTCGTATCTGATGAGATAGTCTCAAGTCAAAGATGAGCTTGCTACCATTAGTGTGACTGTATAAGATGGAGATATGGTAAGGATTTCTTTGAGAGGGTTCACCGAGGAATGGTAACCCTTCATCAAAGGAATCGTTTCCAGAGAAAAGCTTCCAGACTGGGATAGGTTGTGGGATGACTTAATTTAGGAAGGGTTGCGAGACAAGGATCTTCATCTAAAGAAGAAGTTTTTCGATGATGACGTGGTACTTGGAGCATGAATTAAGGGTAAGAAAAAAAAGGACTTGAATAAATTCAAGTGTTTCAACTATGGCAATATGGGTCGTTATTCGTCAATATGTTAGATGAAGAAGAAGGGATATGATGAGAAGAGGAAAGGAAAGAAGGTCGTCGGTGTTTCTAGCTCAGCTGAGATAAATGATCTCACTAAGAGATTGGAAGAGGAGGACTTTGCTATGATTTCTCATTTCTTGCAGGGTACTATGAATGACGATCGATGGTACGTGGAAAGTGGTGCAACGAAGCATATGACAGGGTAAAAAGAGGTTTTTAAGTCTCTAGTTGAATTAGAATCAAATTTGCACATGGTGTTGGGTGACAAGATTCAGTTAGAGATCTGAGGATCGAGAGTTGTGCCACTCAAGATGGAGACAGGACATGTGATGTGGGTCCAGGATGTACTGTTTGTTCCAGGACTTAGATATAGCATGATTTCCATCTCAATAATCTAGAGGAAGGGATTTGAGCTCTTATTCTAGGATGGGAAGGCAAGACTTAGGCCCAGAGTCTCTAATTTTGATGGGATTATACTCAGAGTTAGAGATCATGGTCTTTACAGGTTGACAAGGAAGTCTGTGGATCGTGGAAAGAAGCAGGTGGTGTAGGTGAATATGTAGGTGTAGGATTCAGAGGAGAAAGAAAAAGCTTCCGAGAAGAAGGTACACCTTCTCTAGAAGATATAGGTTATAGAAACTCAGAGGGAGTCTGGTTCGAGAGGGAACTTGAAAATTTAAAGGGAGACTTTGTAGTCCAAGAAGAGCACGTGGTCAGTGGGGAGAAAGGGTGCTCCTACAACTGCCAAGAAGGAATCATGGAGAGAGTGGAAGATGTTACATGATAAGAAGAAGAATCAGGATGCTTACAGTAGTGACAATGACACTTCCAAGAAGGGCGTAGTTCACCGTACAGGGATTGCTGCGATTGTGAGCGCTAGGAGTTGGGAAAGTGTTGTGAGTAGTGATGATGATAAGAAGTTACTTCCTAGTCTTGGAAGCACCTCATTCACTAAGAAGGAGTGTTAATTTGTGTAGCTTGGGAGGTACTCCAAGCCCTAGGGTTCGAGGTTTGGAGGGAAAAGCACCACAAGGATCACTTGTGGGCTTGGAACCCAAGTATGGGGTTTTTCACCAAATCTTGTTTTGGGCATTTCCAAGAGAACATTTATACATGTGATGGCATGAGACGATAGAGGGTTGAAAGGAGAATCCGACGCTTCAAGAATTGTCAAATTCTAAGTTGTAAAAGTGGAGAAATGAATTTATGAAGTTGACAAATAATTATTTGGTATTCAAGTCATGTAGGCTTGAAGTAAAATTGTCTAAAAGGCATGTGTCTTCTTAAATTTGTGGATCCCCTAATTTGTGTATAAATAGAGGATGAAGGAGGAGAATTTTATTATCCATATTTTACAATGCAATCTCTATAAGAGGAATCGTTGGAGAAGGGACATCTCCATGCGCTAGCTGCAGAATAAGGAAGTAGTGACAATGAGAAAAATGAGGACTGTTTTGGGTTTATTACAGGGTCTGAGTTGTTGTACTAGAGGTCGAGTATGTTGTGTGCTAGGCCGAGCCCTTAAGGGTTAAACACTACTTTTTTGGGCACCGTTTTGAGGGACCATAGGCTACAAGACTGATGTGGGCTAGTCCGCAGGCCATAGCAACACAATAAGGCTTGCGTAGGGGCAAATTAAGGGTTGATATTGACCCTAGGAAACAACATAGCAAAGGACGTGTCTCTTAAGGCTGTGTCAAAACTTTTTAGAGGATTGTTCAAGAACTGTGGGAGGAGTTTAGGGTTGCAGCAGTGTGCCCTAGTGTCCTAACCAGAACAATCACGAACAATAGTGGAAAAACATATTTGGAGTAGTGTTTGGAGGTGCATTGGGTCAAAGGAGTTGACCAAATTTGGATCAGAATTGGAGCAACCACTTGGTACCATGTGGATGACCTTCCATGGTGGTGAAGAGTCCATCCTAGGAGCATAAATACAGTGTAGTGTTGAGCATAATTTGTTTGGTGGATGAAAGAATTTTGATAGCCCAAAGTAGCTCTAGAAAAGATATTTTGAAGTGACAAAGAGCAGTTGAAGGTTGGGTGAAGTTTGATGCCGAAGTGCAATACCTTGATGGACAAAGTTGACTGCTAGCCTGACAGATTAGAGCCTGTAAATTGGTCAACCTAGAGAAAATATTGGATCAGCCTATGTATACACTACATAAGTGATGTGCAACGATATTGTAGGTTTTAACCCCATACAGAAATTACCTGCATACAAATTCTAGAACACAGAAAATAAGAAATGCGAGAGAATAACACATAAAACACATATGCACAGAGATTTTCCCCTGGATCCCAAAACTGGGACTACCAACTTGATTTTTCATTATGTTCCTTTCAATGTTACAATACATATTTATACATGCCGAAGCATCCAATACCATGGACTAAAAACTATCGCGTCCAAAACCATGGACCAAAAACCATCGCATCCAAAACCATGTGCGAAAAACATGCACAAAACCATAGGTAGGTCTCCCCAACTTAATATAGGGTCCAAAACCAAAATTTTCTGGGGCGCTTCCATGGACCTCATAGAGTGGGGTTATTTGCACCCCTCAAACCCCCTATGACTCCCCCCGCTACGTAATCAGCACAAAAATTGGGGTCTCTGCCCCCCTTCTAACCCCCTGGTTAACTATGTGGGCGAGTCGTGGAAAGAATATAACACAACCCAAAATTATCCCACTTGTTGTTTTCTTTCCACAGGGGGCCACAAGAGAGCTTAGTCATTTATCCAACCCTGTAACACCCATTGTTTCTCTAAACCAAGAGAACTTCTCAGAGCTCACATATTTTGTCAATGCATCTGCAGTATTCTTCAAAGTGTCCACCTTTACCAGCAACACCTTTTTGTCTTCTATCATATCCTTCACAAAGTGATACTGAACATCAATGTGCTTTGTCTTTGAATGATATGCAGGGTTCTTTGCCAAGAAAATTGCACTTTTGCTGTCACAATCTATCCTTATAGCTCCCTGTAGTAACCCCATACTTGAACACAATCTCTGTAGCCAAACTGCTTCCTTGCTTGCATTAGTGGCTTCCATCTATTCTGCCTCTATAGTTGATAGTGCCACTACAGATTGTTTATTACTCATCCAACTGATTGCACCTCCAAATAGGTTAAACACATACCCACTGGTAGATCTTCTGTGATCCAGATCTCCAGCCCAGTTTACATCAACAAAGCCATAAATATCCAACACTTTATCCAATCCTGGCCTTCCTTGGTAGCACAAAACATAATCACTAGTGCCACACAAATACTTTAAAACCTGCTTCACTATTGTCTAGTGCTCCTTCCCTGGTCTTGACATAAACCTGGTCAATACTCCCACTGCATATGCAATGTCTGGTCTAGTACAGACCATCACATACATCAGGCTACTGACTACACTTCTATATGGAACACAGGACATGTCCTCTTCCTCTTCTTATGTCTTGGGACATTGTTCAGCAGATAACTTTACACCTACAGGAATAGGAACCTTCACCGGTTTACTATCCTGCTTATCAAAACCTCTGCAATATTGTCTCGACATAATTCCTCTGGTTTAACTAGAGCTTCCTCTTTGTTTGATCTTTTTTAATTTTCATGCCCAAAATACAGTTTGCAGCACCAAGATCTTTCATGTTGAATTTGGAGGACAAATGGGTCTTCAAATCCTGGATAATTTCTTTGTCATTTCCAACCAGCAACATATCATCCACATACAAGACTAAATAAATAACACGGATGCCAATTAATTTAAAATACACACAGTGATCTGTTTTGCTTCTAGTGAAGCCAAGTCCCTGTATAAATGTATCAAATTTCTTATACCACCTCCTTGGTGACTGTTTTAACCCATACAAAGACTTCTTTAACTTGCATACCAGTTCTTTCTTTCCCTTCACCACAAAGCCTTTAGGTTGCTTCATGTAAATCCCCTCTTCCAGATCCCCGTGAAGAAATGCTATCTTCACATCCATTTGTTCTACCTCAAAATCAAAACCAGCATCAACAGATAAAAGTAATCTAATAGAAGTTACCTTGGCAACAGGAGAAAAAATATCACCAAAATCAATTCCCGACACCTGGGAATAACCTTTTGCTACCAATTGAGCTTTGTATTTCTCCACCTTTCCTTCTGCATTTGTCTTCTTCTTGAACACCCATTTGCTTCCAATGGGTTTCCTTCCAAATGCCAACTCCACCAGATCCCAAGCCCCATTTTTGTGTAAAGATTCCATTTCAACAACCATGGCCTCTTTTCAGAGTTTGCCATCCTCTGAATCTACTGCTTCCTTCACAATTATGGGATCATCGTCAGTAATAGATAAAGAAAAATTTGAAAAGAAAGAAGATGGACTATACCTTTCTAGCTTCATTCTTTCTTGAACTTATCTTCTCACACCCGAAGTTTGTGGTTCTTCATCTTCTGATTCCTCCTCTGTTGTAGAGTCTGATTCTTCCTCCTTAAGCTCAAACTCTATCTTCTCAAGTTCCTATGGTTGGACTTCATATTTAATAACATATTTTAACTCTCTGAACACCACATCTCGGTTGTACAGAACCTTCCTTGTTACTGGGTTCCAAATCTTATAACCCTTTAAACCATCCTTATACCCAATAAAGATGCACTTGTCAGATTTACTATCTAACTTGGTTCATTTCTCCTTTGGAACATGTACATATGCATCAAATCCAAATACCCTCAGATGTGAAAGAGAAGGTTTCTTACCAGTCCATACCTCTTATGGAGTCTTATCCTCCAACGCTGATGAAGGTGATCTGTTGACTAGGTAACATGTTATCTCCACCGCCTCTGCCCAGAATTCCTGTCCTAACCCAGCACCATTGAGCATGCTTCTTGCCCTTTCCATCAACATATTATTCATTCTTTCTGCAACTCCATTTTGCTGATGTGTAAATCGAGTAGTCTTCTGCCGTGCTATACTACACCTCTTACAGAATTCTTCAACTTTCTTACTGCAAAACTCTCCACCATTATCTGTCCTCAGCACCTTTATCTTCTTATTTGTCTGGTTTTCCACCAGAACCTTAAATTCTTTAAACCTATCAAAGACTTCAGATTTTTTCTTAAAGAAATATATCCATGTATTCCTTGAGAAGTCATCTATAAATGATACATAGTACATAGACTTATCCAGTGATGAAACCTTCACAGGTCCAAACACATCACTGTGCACAAGCTCTAATATTTGTTTCGCCCTCTTACCACCAGAGGGGAACTCACCCGATTCTGCTTCCCATATACACAATTTTGATAGAAATCAAAATCCAGAGAGCTATTACTCATACCTTCTACCATACATTTACCATGAAGTATTTGAAGGCCCTTCTCTCCAATATGTCCAAGCCTTTGATGCCATAGCATGGTTTTCTCTCCAAAGACCACTAGATTTTCTGCTCCACTTTTAGGAACCACAAAACTGTTGCACCCATCAACAATAGTGCTACCTTGCAGCTTGTATAGAGTTCCAATCCGAACTCCCCGCATCAATACCAATGCTCCCCGAACCATCATGCAGGTATCCTTCTCGAGCATTGTTTTTATACCTGCATCATCCAACTTGCTTACAGCAATTAGATTTCTGACCAATGCAGGAATATGCAAAACACCCAGAAGTGTTCTAACTCTTCCACCTCGCAACTTCAACTTTACTTTTCCGCGACCAACGATTCTAGCCTTCCTATCATCCCTGAAGAAGACATCACCACCATCATATTTCTCATACTCATAGAAAAACTCTCTATGGGGAGTGACGTGAAAGGATGCACTTGAGTCAATCAATCATGCCTCATGATCTACATGTGTACATAAAGAAGCCAAGTACACATACCCACCTTCATCTGAGGTGGTTTTTGCCTCTACAAAAGGAGAATCATTAGATCTCTTTCTTTATCAAGAACTTTAGATTTACAGTCTCTTTTGTAGTGCCCTTCCTTTCCGCATTTCCAGCACACCACCTTTACAGGTTTTCCTGGAGATTTAGATCTCCCTCTAGATTTAGACCTCCCAGTGGATGACTTATTTTTGTTTTTTTTCTAGGACCGTCCTCATACAAACAAGGCATCACCATTCTAGCTCTCCATATTTTTCCTTCTCATTTCCTCCGTTAGCAAGGATGAGACTATTTCATCAAACTGCAAGACAATTGTATTGCTACCTATTGCAATAACCAAACTATCCGACGAATCTGGTAGAGAACACAACAAATTGATGCACTTATCTTCATCTGAAATTTTAATATCAACAGACGATAACTAACTTACCACAGTATTAAACGCACTCAGATGCTCTGTCACCGAGTCTCCATCTTTCATCCTCAGGTTATACAACTTTTTTCGTAGAAACTGTTTATTCACAAGAGACATAGATTGGTACAAAGTCCCTAACTTGTCCCACAAAGCCTTCGCCGTAGCTTCCCCTGATACATTCAGTAATACTGAACATGAGACGCACAATCGTATTGTGCTCTTTGCTTTCTGATCCAACTTCTTCCATTCTTCATCAGACACTCCTGATGGTTTAATACCCAGATCTATCGCAATTCAATGATCTTTATCCACCAATAGATCCTCTATCTTGAGTTTCCACAACTCAAAACTATGACCATCAAATTTCTCGATTTCTATCTTTCCACTGCTTTCCATCTTCTTTCACCACCAGAATCAATCTTACAAATTTCCCACTAAACAGGGTCTACCACAGGCCCCAGCGAAACCCCTCAGCAGCAAAGGCATCCCCTTGAAGCCAAAACAACTCTGATACCAAATGTAGGTTTTAACCCCATACATAAAATATCTACATATGAATTCTAGATCACAAAAAATAAGCAATGCGAAAGCATAACACATAAAACACATATACATAGAGATTTTCCCCTAGATCCCAAAACCATGGCTGCCAGCCTAATTTTTCATTATGTTCCTTTCAATGTTACAATACATATTTATACATGCCGAAGCATCCAATACCATGGACCGAAAACCATCGCGTCCAAAACCATGTGCAAAAAAAATGCACAAAACCATAAGTAGGTCCGCCCAACATAATATGGGGTCCAAAACCAGAATTTTCCGGACCCCATAGAGTGGGGTTACCTGCACCCGTCAAACCCCCTATGACTCCCCCCGCTACGTAATCAGTGCAACGAAGGTGGGGGCTCTACCCCCTTCTAACCCCCACATTAACTACGTGGGCTAGTTGTGGAAAGAATATAACAAAACACAACAGGTATTAGGTAGCAACCCTTTTGGAGTTTTGATGTGTTGTGGCTTTAATGGACTAAAGCACAACTAGTGAGCGATATGGGTGCAAACGACCGACAGGACAAGATAGGACATCGAGTCTACGCAGCGTGTTTGTCATTGTATCTTGTATACCATAGGCTGTTGTATTATTCACAACTGGTTTAATATAACAAATATTGGGGTTGTACATATTGTACAATTTGTTAAAAACTATGTATATTTGTGCATGTTTGATTTTTTGCTTTATATTTCCACTGTGAAAAATAGTTTATGGTTGAAATTCTTGATTTCGTAGCATCAATGATTTTAACTCTAACCTATATCCAAGGTCATAGAAATTCAACAGGACAAACCTGATGTCCTTGAAGGAAATAGATTGACAAAAAGGTATGGGAACTCAAGGGCCAATCTCATTGAAGTAAACAACAATCTTGAAATAGGTGACCAAAATATCTCGGGGCTCATTTTCGAAAATGTGCTAATAAAAGAATTTAGTAGTGAGCTAGTGAATAATCATTTAATTAAATGTTATAAGGTACTAATCATAAAAAAATAAAATCAAAGGCTTACATACGTTGCATTAATATATAGAAAGGGAATTATTTGGAAAAGTGTAATGATTCCAACATCTTCAATGAATAAATCCTAAATGGTAACCATTTAAATTAGAAAATCACACAAATCGAGATTCTCTTGCTTCCTTTAGGATTTGGTGCTTAAGAATATACAAGGTTTCATAAACTTGAAATTCCAAAGGTTAGGATACTCCCATAAAATCTAATACATAATCCTAAATGTTAAAGTTCTCATTAATTAATTAATATATAATCCTAAGTGGTAAAGTTCTCATTGAATAATGTTTCTTTATTTTATATAAGTATTCATTATATTGGTTACTTTTTGTTAATTTTATGAGCGAGGTTTTTTCTACAATCTCTTAATTCATAAATATTTAAAATAGGAAAAATAATATGTCATAAGTTTTATTTTAATATTTAAAATTAAAGGTTTTAATGCTAGATAGGTTAGGTTATGAAAGATAGGTAATGCTGATATAGGAAAAATAATATGTTATAAGTTTTTTTTAATATTGAAAATTGAAGGTTTTAATGCCAGTTTTTCGTATTAACGTCTTTCCTGTTATAATTAATATGAAAGGTGATGAAAGCTAAGTATGTTGATATATGAAAATATGATGAAAATAAATTGGAAAGATTATTGGGTTATATATATATAATTTAATTTTTTTATTATTTAGTAAGGTTACTTTATTATATTTTTAGGTGGCTAGATATAAAGTATTTAGGTTTTTTTAATTGATTTATTAGTTTTCTTTACTAAATTTATTTTTAAGTCTATGCAAAGTTTAATATTATAAAATAAATAATTGATATTATAAATGAAATTATTATTTTAAAATTAAGTTTAAAGTTAATTTATCTCAACTATTATTCACTGAAATATTTCGGCTTTTATTATGTAATGATGGCAAAAAACTGCAATCAGCCTATTACATTATTAATTACTACTTTACTGTCCATATTATTTTTATTATATATTATTTTTCAAAATCATGCCAAACACTGACATCAGCCTATTGCATTATTAATTATTATTTTACCATCTATGTTATTTTTATAATATATTATTTTTCCAAATCATATTCTTACATTTGTCATGTGAGAAAAATCTAAGCTAAGACAAAATTATTTATTCCATAAAAGAAATAAAGTGATTTGACTTAATGGCATTAGTTCAGCAGTCATATATCTTTGAAAAAGCCAGTCGTATATCTTTGAAAAAATCATTACAATTTATAGCTTTGGTGTGAGAACTTATGTAAATGAAAGTGGTGGGCCTTACTTCACTAAGGAATCAATATTTTCCTACATACAACCAAGATCTTAGAAAGAAAGAAAGAAAGAAATTATTTTAATGTCCATGAGGCTAAAAATATCTTATGGGATAGATTGCTTCTTCATCTTATTGATGTATTTGGCCCTTTTTTTGTGAAGCTTCACAATAAATGCTCCCATCTTTTCGACAAACCCCTCACTAAATAGATTATTCCAAGAGCTATTTGCCAACATATCTGCATAACTTTCCTTGTTGTCTTTGAATGCCTGACAATCTAAAATGAAATGTTTTTTTTGTTTCCACTTTCTGGAAGAACAAAAAATGCATACTCTTTCCTCCCACACTTCTTTTGGCTTTTTCCAGTGCCCTGTTTCACAACAGAGTTGATGAGAATTAGCCTTTAACTAAGCAATAAGAATTTTGGCTCTCCAAGAGATATTAGCCTCTATGTATGCTTTTGGTTGATGACTATGAGTGGGATTAAACACGTCAATATAGTACTTTTTCTTTCTTCCTAACTCATTATCCCAAGTATGCTTGTGGAACTTTTCCATAACAAAAGCTTTTATCTCTTTATTTTCTATGGGACACACCTTCAAGAAAATACCCCATTTACTAAACCATTTTTTGTTTTGTTGCATCCAAGTTTTTTTGTTGCATAATCTGTCATTAAAGACAACCTTAGGCCATCTACCCTCTTCCATTTTCTCAATTTTTTTAAAATACCTTATGACACGCACCATAGCAATTGCTATAATAGGAGCATCCTCTATTTCACTTAACAAGATAGCATAAGGAACTACGCTTTTAATATTGAATTTTTTTGTAGTCAAATGCTTCATAATTTTCTCAATTTGTCTCCACTACATGTTGGATGTACTGTTGGCCCATAGTTCACAACCATAGAGAATCACCAGAATCACTAGAAGCCCAAAAGGAGTTTAAGTGGTTTTCCAGTCCCATAACTGTGCCTCCCTACACCTATTTTGAAAAGCATAAAATGCTTTCCAACCCCACAATGTTATTTTCTTTCTATAACCATCCCAACTTAGATTTTTTTTTAAGTCAATTCTGAGGTATTTGTAATCTACAACTTCTTCGAGAATATTTCCTTAAAAGTAGAACTTATGTGGGTTATGTTTTCTTTTCTTAGAGAAAACCACTACTTTCGTTTTGTTGATATTAACTTTCCCAAATAAACCCCCTTGCGAATTTAAACACTCCTCAATCTTGTCGATATATAAACCAAAAAAGGTAGGAGACGATAGGCAAGTAACCTTACTTGACCCTGATATCATTTCTAAAACTTTCAAAAATTCTTGTTGAAGTTCTAATTTTCACTTTCACCTCTTCATACAGCGTATGCACAACTGCTCTCAAATGTTTAGGAACCCCAAGTTCCTACATTATGTGTCAAAGTTTATCCCTAAGAACCGAGTCAAACGCTTTTCTGAAATCAACAAAGCAACAAAAGACTTATTCCTTTTTCTCCCAAACTTTTTCAATGATGTGCCTTAAAGCTATACAATAATCAACTATAGAATGTTTAGATCTAAAACCTGCTTGCCCTTTAGCATGCTTATCTCTTTCTTCTGCCCACTTGTTAATTTTATTTTCTAGAATGCTTCCAAATAGCTTTGCAAACAAAGGGTTTATTATCATGGTCCTATAATTGGAGGGATTATTAATGTCACGACTCTTGAAAAGACGTATTGCGAGACTAGTTGTCCAATTCGTGGGGAGTCCTTGTTGTACGATGTTGTTGAAATTTTTTGTAATGTGAGGTGAAAGGATATTTGAGCCCCACTTTAAATATTCTGCTTGGAGTTCAGCTATGTCTTTTGCTTTTCCAACACCCAACTTCTTGATACCCATCTCTACCTCTTGCACCATGAAGAGTTTAGTATTAGTGTTGACAAAGGGGGGAGGGTCAACCTTGGGATCATGCTCATAGAGTTGTCTTGCATAGTCAAACCATTTAGAAGCTATAATACTATTTCCAATTTGTATCTTTTTTTGTTGGAGTTCCTTAAAAAATAATTTGGGATTATATTTCCCAAGGAAGATTAGTTCTTCCCTCCTTGAAACCATGAAATCGGCCTTTTTCTTAATTAATAACTGCTAGTAAGCTTTGATATTTATGGTATCTTTGTTTGACTCTTTCCACATTCTCCTTGCCTTCTTGCATTCCTCGTCAAACCAAGCATTAACTGGAAAGCAATTTGTCTCAGGCTTCTTAATTTTTGCTCTTTTTCACTTTGCAAGTGCACATTGAATTAAATGTGTTAATTCATGAATATGAAGGTTGTGAATTGTGATTTTCTCCTTCTTGAAGAGCCTCTCTAACATCATTTTGAAGGCATTACAATTTTCCGAAATCAAAAGAATTCTACCCTATGGGAGATTTTGTTGGACATGCTGAAATTTTGACTCTAATTGTTTCTTTCCAGTCCAAGATAAACATAAATAAATTCGCTTTTGATATAATTGTAAGTCCCACAAAATATCTCCAATCAAAACTTCCTCCATTTTCTCACACAAACCATGCGAGAAAATTACGTAATCTACTACACTTGCTCCATTGTAAGTATTGCAGGTGAAATTACTAGACTTTTCTCATTTAGTCAAGCCATTACAAATGACTAAATCAAAGGCCCCACATAGAGTAATAAATTGTTCACCAAAAAGATTGTAGCCATTTTCCTTTGAAATTCTTTCCCACTGATGATTACTCTCTTCTGTAAGCCAAATAGGGTCGCAATAACCTTTACAACAAAGAATGCTAACTTGCTCACTTGCAGACCTAGCATTGAAATCACCCACTATAAGGACTTCACCTAGCTACGAATATGTTGCAATATCCGCTTTTAAGTTTGCAAATGGATCTTTGTGGTCAAACCCTCTACCTTTGTATACTTTTGAAACTTGCAGTGCAAAATAGTATGCTACAATTCTGATATGGTTTTTATTTTCTAATATTTTAAACCAAATGAATTACTTATTTGATTCTTCTTTTTCGAACTGAACAAGACGACCTTATTTCTCCTTTACTAAAACCATGATACCCTCATGCCCTTTGCCATTCCCTACTACCTTGTTCCACATTACCATCTTCTAGTGTCCTTCAAACAGAGATGTCTTGCACCCTTCATGATCATGTGTTTCTATGAGGCAAATTATGTCTCTATCTTCCACAAGTTTCCCTAACCTATGTCCTTGTCTCCATGGGCAACCTCTGCAATTCCAACAAACTAATCTTAAGAAAACTTGGGTATGACTTGATTTCTATTTATTTTGACATGCAAGACTCACATTTGAGTCTTTGTTCCTGCTTTCCCATACTAACCTTGCTTCCTAATTTCATGTTGAATAGTTTGTTGCCTCTTCTTTATTACCATCTTGCTACTCTGTTTTAGAAGGAGGTCCAAATCGCACTATCACAACTTTACCTTTATAAATCCATGCTCTCTTGCCTTCATCTCTTGCTTCCCTAACCTTTAACATTTCCTCCCTCCTATCCTCCTATTGGTTTACAGTTAAATCTTCTTCTAAGAAAAAGTGAGAACCCCTCAAGAGATGCTTCTTTCTGAGAATGGTATATTTATCACGCAAGCTAGGCATGATGAATTTTATGGGCCTAACTCCCTCATCGTTAAACTTACCCACCCTCCATGCTCCACATATTTGTCCTTGCCATAGCACCTGCTATTTTAAGAAGTCTCTTGCAAGGTTAAGAGTACATTCATTTTTCCCATAGTCTTTCACCCCTTCAATAATTATGTTTACTGCTCTATTTGTCTTTCCTTTCCTTCTCTATCTTGCATGTTGTCAACATGAATGTTTGTTTCTCCTTCCTTATTAGCAAAATTGTTAATAACTTGAGTCCAAGTTTTTGAAACTTTGGTGGAATCTCCTTTCCTTTCTTCTCTTGTTTTCTCTTCATGGTTGTCTACTTGGGCAATCATTTTCCCTTTATCTTGGGATGATTTTGCATTCACCACCTCTATACTTTCCACTCCATATTTGCTTTATGCTTTTCACATCCCCCTTCATGCGTTGCCATTCTATCTTCCCTATCAGGAGAGCTTCGTGTAGAAATGCCACTTGTTCTTTTAAAACTTTATTGATTTCTACATTTAACAATTCTTTCACATAAAGATTAGATGACTAGGTGAGAGATGTGGATGTGGGACTATATAAGGCAGAATCATCAATGACTTTTCCTCTAAACTTCTTGTTACCACGTGCTTGTAGAGGAGACTTGTTTTCTTGCTTCTTGTAAAGGGCTCGAGTACTTTCCTTTTTAGACCATTTTTTTCCGTGTCTGCTCCCATTTTAGATGTGCTAATCTTCATTTTAAAACGCCCTCATATTGTTTGGCATTGACCCAAACCCACTTTCTAGATTTGTTGGATGAGGCAATTTTTACTTGTCCTAAATCATTTGTCTCCACATGTTCTAAAATTTCTTGTCTACTTGTCATCTTTGAATGCATTTGTCGTCTGACCTAGAATGCATTTGTAGTCTGACCTATTTCAAGAAAGATATAGATTTATAAAATTCCAAGATTACTACACACAACTCCCAGTTGTTCACTACTCACTACTCACAGCTCACAACTCTCATTGTTGCTTTCACGGTTGACCACGCTGCTCACCGTGATGTCCACATTGCTCGCTACTTGTCAATATAATCTACCTATATCAATTATCCTTTGAAATGAATCGTCACCGATATCAGTGATTCTTTGAAACGAATGAAAAAAATCTGATGATAAAACTCCTCATATACCCAAATCTCTTTCTAGCAGAAGCTTTGTTTTGTGTAGAAACCCTTGAAAATTCGCAATTTCAGTGATTACCTCCCCACAAATTATTAATTGATTCAACCATAAAACGTGCGTATTGGTACGTGGTCACCACGTGAACTAAAATATTCACAGGTTGCCACGATACAGTGATTTGCCTTCACAGGTTACCAGGCCTTGGCTAGTGGAGACCAAACCAGTAGGTGGCCCATGCATACACAACATGTCAGCATGTGATGCATAAGATTGGACGGAATACCATGTCACGCGAACACTCTGATAGACTGCTAAACACATGGTCGCGAGGCATAAGATTCAAGGATTTCCTAATAAAAACAATCCCGGAAATTTCATGGATCATGTTGAAGTCCGGTACGCAGGGTTTTCTACCACATAAGGAAAGGAAAGGAAAAAATCACTTACACAGCCGTAATTTTGTCGTGTTGTTCGTTAC
The DNA here is from genome assembly GCA_000404065.3 of Pinus taeda. NCBI lineage: Eukaryota > Viridiplantae > Streptophyta > Pinopsida > Pinales > Pinaceae > Pinus > Pinus taeda. The sequence goes on from APFE031505661.1 coordinate 47,312, forward strand.
CATTTTCCTATTGGTATTTTGTGGCTGGGTCAATAACTTTGTTGAAAAGACATTAATCACCATATCAATGTAATATTAAAATAAGTTTTATATTAGGTTTTAAATAACTTGTTAGATTTGAATTACTTCATAATTAATGATGGTTACATAACCTTACATAATATTTAAGGTTATTATCATTTTATTAAAAAATCTTTAAATTAAGATGTATATTAATAATAGATTTCATTAATAACATTTATGAAATAACAATATTATTTCAAAATAATTTTATATTATAAAAATGTATTTTCAATTAAAAAAAATATTATATACAAATAAACTAATTTTTCTATCTTAATTATGACTTAAATTTTCAGTAGAAAATTATAAATATACTAATAATATCTAATTATAAATATTATATATAATATTGATCAACATATATGTTAATTCCATATAAAACATAGCTAATAATTATTTATTTTATTTAAAAAGATTAAATCTATAATTTTAATAAAATTAGTTTATTTTTATATAGAATTTTAATTATTTTTAAATTCCATATTTATTAATTAAATATTTAATAATTTTAAAATGTTTTTATTTAATATATCTTTATTTTATATCTTTATATTTTAACTTAAATTTATATAAAATATAAGAAAAAACTATTGCGCACAAAACAAATGGGACAACCATAATTACCAGTAACAAGGGAATCATAACGTAGTAATAGAATCTCATATCCATATCTTATGCCAAGAATAAGGGAACCATATATAGTAAATTTAATTTGAATCCTTGAATTCACATGCTCATGGGTCATCCTGGTAATTATCAATTGGTTGCCGTTGTCAAAACAAAACTTTTACATTAAAATAAATTTCTTCTCAAGCTTTTCCCAATAGAAAAGTTCCAATGTGTAAGAACTCCATAACATCTCTTGAATCTGCACATCAACCAATCTAGTTTACTTTCAATAGCTTTTCATTGTTTGTTAGTTTCAAAGTTGAGTAAAATTTGTTGATTAAAGTCACCGTAATGGCGTTGCTTCAAAGTTGACACTACATAAGTCCATCTTCAACAATCAATATTTGTGTAGCAAACTTTTTTTGTTTAGAGTATAATATAGGTTTTTTGCTCATTTTTAAATTACATTTTAGAATTTTTAAAAAGATAAAAAAAAATTAAAAAAATCATTAGAATGCTTGTATGGAATCTAAACAAAATGTATGTTGTTAACTTGGTAAATTGATCCAAGTTTATCATATATAAAATCTTATACAAACTATCCATCTTTAAAATTTAGGTTAAACTTCTAAGCATTCCAAATTCACATTGGTTTATGTGAAGTTTTTTTCTTCACTAAAAAAAAAACCTATCATAAATTAACTCAGTTGAATAGTCATCATTGGTTGCTATCCAACAATTTGACTCAACACTAAATTTTGTATTTACAAGAAAAAAATAAAATAAGGTATATTTATAAAGGGAAAATAATTAACAATTTGTTATCAAAATCTTTAGAATTTATAAATTGCATAACTTTCCTATGTATAATAAAAAATATAGCCCAGTCTTTAACCTTTTATTTTAATTTAACTATATTTAAACTATAAGGCTACTATGTAGCTTGTTATTATTCATTTTATTATTTATATAATTTATGAAATAACTTTTTTAATAATAACATCTAAATTATAATAATATTTAGTAATTTTTAAATGATCAAACTCATTTAACAAATTATATATATATATATATATGATAATAGAGAGAGAGAGAAGAGAGAGAGAGAGAGGGATCATCTAAAATTTGGAACCTAGATTTATTTTAATTCTAGGTTTATGAAATGTTTGAAAGTAATCCAATAAAAAAAAGAATTCTTTTAAACCATACACATATACATAATGATGATGAACTAAAATTTAGAATCTAGATTAATTTAACTCTATATTTAGGAAGTGTTGAGTGGATCAAATCCTTTAAAGTGTTGACCTTAAATTTTGTATTATAAAAATTATTTCAAATCTAAAATATTTATAAATTTCAAATTAAAATGAATCCCTTGAGGATGGGTGGAAAGTACATATGATGGGTGGAAGAGCCACCTGAAATGTTGGACAGTAATCCTATACACAATTCCATCTCAAAATTTCTTCAAATATGAATCTATTTAGTATATGATTTGAATTTGAATTTGTCATACCTCCTGTTTTACATACCCGCATTACCCTTTGGTTTTTATATACATCTGCCTATGATTCATTTACAAGATACCACTTTATATACCCAAATATCATACGGTAAAGGGTTGGTTTCATTGGTTGATGTACTGTTTTCATATTTTATTTAAAAATATATGTATGGCTTGGTCGCATGCTAACCACGTGGCAATGGTTCAGGACGCAACTTTAAGTTTTCCCTTTGGCCATCACGTGGCATCCCTTATCCATTATTGTGTGAATTAACTCTTTCTCTGCTTCGTACTATATGAGGCCGGCACGCTATCCAGTCCTTTCGCCCTGCATCTAAAATGGAGCTCGCACATCGTGATCCAACGGTGGCAGATCCCCTCCGCGGGTTGCCGTCTAAACTAATGCTTGCCTTGGGTGACGGGATTCATTTGTTAGGAAATTTCTCTGTGGCTTGCTCTGGATCAATCCATGCATTCCTTCTCAGAGAGCCCAGCTTGCAGGCCTTGTCCAATGTTGGAGGATTCGCTTCCATACCCTTCAGGTAGACGAACGCACAGTGTTCCTTCTGTATCTTTTTGGCTAAGCGCACTTTTTATGTTACTAATAAACTCTTGATTTTTTCTTTTTCTCGTGCAACATGCGTTTGCAGGGTTATTCGGCATTGGGTCCTTCTACAACACTGAAACGAGTGCAGCTCCTTCGCTGGTCGGTGTTCTCTTTAGTAGTAAGTGTCTTGGCATGCACAAGGATAAATTCCTAGAGTTTTTTTTTTTGTTTTACTGTTGTTGCATTACTTCTATTGGTATCTAGAATATGCTACTCAGGTTGCTCCTTGTACAGGTTAGGAACCCGTTCCTCGCATGGCCTAAGGACTAAGGAGAACCCCATCGCCACTCAGTTTTGAGTTCCAGGTATGGGGAATCCTACTGGCCGCGGCTATGTCAGTTTGCTTCCGAGTTTTTTTTCTTATGTTTAGAGGAGGGTAACCCTCCAGGTCTCTTTTATTTTTGGTTGAGCAAGGGTATGGAGGGTTATTCGCCCCCCTCCAGGCTCCAGTTCCACGACAAGATTTTATGTAATTTTAACTCTAGCATTTGAATGTCCGACTGCTATTCCCTTGCTCGGACTATTGTGACTGTTTGTAAATTTTAAATACACACCTGTGTTCAGTTTGCCTACGGCATGTTAAGCTCCTTGCTTACTGGAGTATAATGTATTCTCAGGGTTCACTATTTTTTAATCAACGAAATAAATTATTTCCTCATCTATGCTTGTTAATGGTTACCGCACCACGACCTTTCTGTACAGGAATTTGTAATTCGTTCTTGGTTATATGAGCTCATAGTATAGCACAACTTTTATCTATGTCACGCTCTTTTTGGTTTAGCTGCACGTTCCTATACAGTTTATATGATGTTTTATGTGTTTTTCTAAGGAGGGCCTTATCCTCGAAGTTTACAACCTCCCTTGTTGAGAAGGTCCGAACCCTGCCCCTCAATTACAATGTTCTTTGAATTAGTTCCTAAATTTCTTCCAGGGTATTAATCCTTGTATGGTGGAAGATTTAAAATGTGGAAAAGATAAATTCCTACCAACCTGTTGTTCCATTCTACTCCATACCCAGCTTTCCCTTTTGAGTTTTTCATTGGTTTAGATAATGTCGATAGAGCGGTTGTCCAGCCGCGCCACTCCGCTTACTGGCCCTCCTAAATATATATGAAATTCTCTACCACATCTTAACACAACTCGCATTAATCTCTACCTAGTTCAGGATTGATACAGTTTGCGACAAAGCAGACATTGTTTTTATTTTTATTTTTTTAATTATATACTCCTATGTCTCTTTAGAGAAAGGGGCTCAGCCCAAAGGCTGCAAGCCTTTAATGAGTATTGTTGGTTTTTAGTTGATTCTAATTACTCTTCTAATTTCGAGTCTGCCTAAGCACTCACGCAACATTACCATATTTTGTTTTATAACGTTTATCCCCGGTGCGGCTGGCCCAATACTCATATACTTCCTAAGTAATTCACTTTCCTTTATCCATTGTCACTTGAAGTTCGAGTATTACATGTGGCACAATATATCCCGACAGGTTCTGTTTGACAACCCTTACCCAATACTGTTAATGCTAAATTTCCAACATGCCCTCAATTCCAAAATCTGAAGAAGGAAAATTATCTATCAGGAATGGTTACTGTGATATTTTGGGTTGTCCCACTACCTGGTATTGTACAATCATGACTACCCTGATAACAATTGTATGAAGAGCTACCCGCCCTTTCTATTTTCCTTTCTTTTCTATATAAAAAAAATAATACTCCTTTCACTTCTCTAAGGGACTGCAACCTACAGAAAATCAAACATTTTCCTTTTTCTTTTATTTGGTTTAAGTCAAGATCACATACCTGTGCCACCTCCTATAGATGCACTTTCTTCCTCTGCTCCGAGATAACATCACCTCTGCTCTTCGCAGCTAGTCTTCCACCCAACCATGAGACTGTATTTCAAGACCAGTCTCCCCCTTAGCTTGCTCAAAGACAACCGTCTTTGATAGTTTCACGTGCTCTACGCCCTTATCATCTGATCCTCACCAGACGTGGTAAGCCTCCCCCTTTCCCCACTGCCTGTCCTCTACAAAACAGTGTCCTACTTTCCCCCGCTCCTCCATTTACTTGGAACCCATTCCACGGTTGGGAGGGGGGGGAGAGGTGGTTAGGGTTTTGCAACTGTTTCTTTATATATATATTTTTAAATATATTAACTTCTCTCCTCAGAAGTTACATGACATCCCTATTACTAGGAAATCCTTTTCTCATTTTCATATTCTGAACAAAAAGAATAAATATAAATTAATTCATTCAACAGATAATAATCATCATCCTTTTGTTTGTGTCCTTTTTTAACTGAGCTAAATAAAAAATATTTACAAGAGTCTGGGGATATGACATCTCCCCCTCCTGAAACTAGACATCGTCCTGATGTCCTTCGGGTCTAAACAGACATGGGTAAGCCTGTTTCATGAGTTCTTCATCCTCACAAGTGGCCTCGTCAAGCCCAAAGTGCTGCCCTTGCACTTTAACTTGGGTAATATCCCTCTTCCGTAGCGTGACTTCTCTCCGATCGAGGATGCTCAACGGTTCAACCCAGATTTCTCCTTCTGGTTCTACCTGCAACATGCAACATCCCGAGTCAATTTTCTTTTAAGAGAAAAAATTTAAATTGATCTATCAGAGATAACTTTTCACCTGAATCTCCTGCCAATTAATCACATGTTTAGGATCATAAACATATTTTTTTAACACGGAGACATCAAAAACGTTGTGGACTCGTATGTGACTGGGTAGAGCAAGCTGGTAAGCCACCAACCCAATTCTTGCTAAGGTCTGAAATGGTCCACAATATCGAGGTACCAACTTGGTGCACCCACTCCACTATAACTTGCTCTTTTTTTCTCGAATTCACACATACACATGATCACCGACTTGATACTCCTTAAACCTCCTTTTCCGATCAGTGAAATTCTTTTGCCTATCCTAAGCTGCCTTCAAATTAGATCGCACCTTTTTAACCAGTTCCTCCATCTCCTTAAGCATTTCAAGACCTAAAATCATTCTGTCTTCCAGTCCACTCCAGCTTGAGGGGGTGCAGTACTTCCGTCCATACAATACTTCAAAAGGGCTCATCAGCAATGATGTGTGGTAGCCATTATTGTATGCGAACTCGACCAAGTGTATATAATCCTCCCACTTGATTGGTTGATGCATCACATATGCCCTTAACATATCTTCCACCACCTGATTCACCTGTTCAGTTTGTCCATCAATTTGAGGGTGATAAGCTGTTCTAAAGTTCAGTTGAGTTCCCAATTCTTCAAACAATGTTTTCCAAAAGACCGATGTGAATTTTACATCATGGTATGAGATTATTGTCTTTGGTAAACCATGCAGCTTAAATATGTTTTGCATGAATACATGGGTGATCTGCACAGCTCTGTATGTAGATTGCACCGGTATAAAATGTGTTTACTTGCTTAGCTTGTCCACAACCACCATGATGGAGTCATTATTTTTCTTTGACTTAGGCAAACCTGTTATAAAGTCCATAGATATGGTTTCCCACTTCCGTTCCGGGATGGGTAATGGTTGTAATAAACCCGCAGGATGTTGATGTTCTGCTTTAATTTGTTGACATTCTAAACATCGAGCCAATTAAACAGCCACATCTTTCTTCATGCCCAGCCAACAATATTCCTTTTAGAGTGCAGTGATCATCTTTTGATAACCTGGGTGTCCTGTGTAGTGACTCTTATGATACTCATCCATTAACGGATTTTTAATATTATTATGATTGGGCACGTACAACCTTCCCTTATAATACAACATTCCAGTAGCATCCAATGCATAATCTGGCTGTTTTTCCTTGCTGGTCAGTAGTTGCACTTGCTGTTTTATTTGCTGATAAACAACATCTTGTTTGGCTGCCTTTTTAATAATTTCCCTGAAGGGGCTTTTCCCTTCACTGCAAGAAACCTCGTATATGCATTGTAACTTCTGACTCAAAGCGTCAACCACTTGATTCTCCTTACCCTTTAAATTCTTGATCTCAAAATCAAAACTGCTTAGAAAATCCACCCACCGTGCTTACCTTGCATTTAGAGTGGGCTGGCTAAAATAATTGGTCAGACTGTGGTGATCTGTCAATAACAGAATTTTTTTTCCCATAAGGTAATGTCGCCACATTTTCAGGGCGTGAATCATAGCTGCCAACTCCAGATCGTAAGCAAAATATTTCTTCTCATGCTCTTTTAACTTCCTAGATTTGTATGCTATCACTTTTCCTTCCTGCATTAACACACCACCTACCCCTTCCTTACTTGCGTCAGTGCACACCACATACTCTTTACTGGGATCGGCTATACTTAAAATAGGTGCCGTGGTGAGTAAGTGTTTGAGTTGTTCAAAACTTCTTTGACATTTAGGGGTCCACCTGAAAGTTCTTCCCTTTTTCTGTAAGGAGGTGATTGGATAAGATAATTTTGAAAATCCCTCTGCAACCCATCTATAATAGATTGCCATTCCCATGAAAGATCAGATGTCTACCACATCTTTGGGTACTGGCCACTCCATAGTGGTCCTTATCTTTTCAGGATCCACGACGATCCCATCCTTAGTGATGATATGGCCCATATACTGTATCTGCTCTATAAAGAATTCACATTTACTGAACTTAGCGTATAATTGGTGTTCATGGAGGGTTTGCAATACTATCCTGAGGTACTCATGATGCTCCTCGATGGTTTGAGAGTAAATCAAAATGTCATCAATAAAGATCAGTATAAATTTATCCAAATACCGATGAAACACACTGTTCATCAGACACATAAAGGTGGCGGGGGCGTTGGTTAACCCGAAGGGTAACACCACAAACTCATAGTGGCCATACCGAGTTCTAAAAGTTGTCTTAGCTATGTCTTCCTCTTTAATCCGGATTTGGTGATACCCTAATCGTAAATCAATCCTTGAGAAAACTGTTGCTCCCCTCACTTGGTCAAACAGTTCATCTTTGCGGGGTAGGGGGTACTTGTTTTTAATTGTCAATTTGTTTAATTGATGGTAGTCCATACACATGTGGAGGGTCCCGTCCTTTTTCTTAATGAAAAGAATCGGGGCTCCCCAAGGAGACACATTGGGGAAAATGTACTTTTTGTCCAACAGCAACTATAATTCCATCTTCAACTCTGTTAATTTTGCTACACTCATTCTGTAAGGTGCTCGGGAGACTGGGGCTGCTCCTGGCACCAATTTGATGGTAAAATCTATGTCTCTTTTGGGTGGTAGTCTAGGAATCTCTTCTGGAAACACATCAACAAATTCTTGTATCATAGGAATATTCTCCAAGGTGGCTGTTTTATCTTTTGAACTGGCATATCCCACTTGAATGGCATAAATGTGACACCCTTTTCTGATGCACTTGGCTAACTGTGAGGTAGTTATGGGCCAAATCTGCACTAGCCGTTTAATCCCTTGTATTTCTTGTTTTAACCCAAGCTCATCCTTATAACTGATAGTCTTGGTTTTGCAATTGATTATGGACCAGTGTTTTTCTATCCAGTCCATACCAATCAATATATCCTATGAGCCCAGGGGAAGCACATTTAAATCTGCTGTCACGGATTGTCATGCTATTTCTAATGGGCAGTTTTTGACCTTAGCCATTACTCGTCTTTTCACCCCTATTGCCAACTGAACTAGCCAAGGATCCTTAAACTTAATAGGTTGCAACTTACATTGCTCCACAATTCTAGGACTAATATAACTTAATGTTGCACCAGGGTCAATTAAAACAGTTACAGCAAAGTCTAAGGGTTTACCTTCAAATTCCACCATGGTCGGATGGTACTCCGCCGGGCAGTCTTCCAACGTGGAATTAATATTTGGCAGACTCCATCCAACATTGCGACTATAGAGGCTTCATAAACCTGAGAAACCTGTTCTGCTCCTTTTCGTTGGGGACAATTTTTCATGTAATGGGGTCCACCACAGCCCCAACATTGCATTAGGGGCCTTGTTGTCCCTTCGCTGTCTATCCTCCCGGGTTGTCCATTGGTTCTGGACTCATTTGGGGGCTTTAATTAGAGCGTATTCTTTTGTGAGTTTCTGTTGTTTTTCCCTTCGTAAAATTCTTTGTTACCTCCACTAAGATTACCTTTAGTATTTCTATTTGGCTTGCTGCTTCTTTTATTGACCCATTTCTTACCCAGGTTTTCTCCCTTCTGCTTGCTTTGCTGGTAGCAAATTCGAGATTTGCATATAGCCTCATCCATCGTCTTTGGGTTGTCAAATTCAATCCTCTCCCTCATACTTACAGGTAGACTACTGACAAACCTCTGTACTTTAGCTTTCTCTTCCTGTATATAGGGCACATAACGGAGTAAGGAAGTAAAACGAGTAATAACTTCATCCATAGTTTGCTGCCCCAAACACAGGTCATGAAATTCCCTTGCCTTCTCGTCATAGAAGTGCTCAGTGAGGTACCTTTCCTTAAAATATCTTTGAAATTTCTCCCAAGTGATATATTGTTCGCTTACTCCTTTCACCATCTTAACCTCTTCCCACCACAAGGTGGCCTTTCCTTGTAATTGGAAAATGGCCAACCATGCCTTGAGGTTGTGATCGTATTCATATAGCTGAAATTATTTGTTCATATTAATCAACCAAGCCTCAGCTGCTTCTTCCCGCTCTCCATCAAAATGTGGTGGCTCAATTTTACAGAACTCCCCTTGCAACTCTATCCGTTGCCTTTTAGATATTTGTTGTTTGGAGGCATTATCCGAGCACTCCTCCTCCCTTCCTTCAGACTCTTCATGTTCTGTGTGGTGATTCTGTTCTCTTGACATTCTTTGTTGTTCAGCACTGGGATTCGGTGGCTGTTGGTTCTATCTGTCATATAGGCTCTTTATAATCTGCTCCTGTTCCATATTTAGCCTTGCATTATCTTCCTGTAATTGGGCCATTTCATTTTTCAGCTCTTGTACTGTCTCCAAAATTGCTAGATTGGTGTTGTGCACCTCCTCACCCAGCTGTATCCATATTTCGGGATTATTTCCAAGACCCGTTGTAGGTCCCTGACCCACCACAAGCCAGTGCGACGCATTGTCTGTTCTCCTCATTTTGTAAATCCTCTGTCTTCTTGTGCTTACCACAAGACAAGTAACGGCAGAAGGGTTATCACATTATCTATTTTCTTTATTTATTGGGTACTCAAGAGAGACGAAATAAGTTTTATATACACAATCTGTTGATAGTTTCTAATTCCAAGAGGCAACAATTTTTGTAACTTAACTCTGATACCAGTTGTCATACCTCCTGCCCTTAGATTTTTTTTTTTTTTGTGTTCATATATATTTATGAGGTCTTTTACATACCCACGTTACCCTTTGGTTTTTATATACACCTGCCTATGATTCATTTACCAGATATCACTTTATATACCTAAATATCATATGGTAAAGGGTTGGATTCAGGGGTTGATGTATTGTTTTCATATTTTATTTAAAAATCTATGTATGGCTTGGTCGCATGCTAACCACGCGGCAATGGTTCCGGAGGCAACTTTAAGTTTTCCCTTTGGCCATCACGTGGCATCCCTTATCCATTACGGTGCGAATTAACTCCTTCTCTGCTTCATACTATACGAGGCTGGCAGGCTATCCGGTGCTTTCGTCCTGCATCTATGGTGGAGCTCACACATCGTGATCCAACGGTGGCAGATCCCCTCCACGGGTTGCCGCCTAAACTAATGCTTGCCTTGGGTGACGAGATTCATTTGTTAGGAAATTTCTCTGTGGCTTGCTCTTGATCAATCCATGCGTTCCATCTCGGAGAGCCCAGCTTGCAGGCCTTGTCCAATGCTGGAGGATTCGCTTCGATACCCTTCAAGTAGACGAACGCACAATGTTCCTTCTATATATTTGTGGCTAAGCGCACTTTTCATGTTACTGATAAAATCTTGATTTTTTCTTTTGCTCATGCAACATGCATTTCCAGGGTTATTCAGCATTGGTTCCTTCTACAACAGTGAAACGAGTGTAGCTCCTTCACTAGTTGGTGTTCTCTTTAGTAGTAAGTGTCTTGGCATGCACAAGGATAAATTCCTGGAGTTTTTTTTTTGTTTTACTGCTATTGCATTACTTCTATTGTTATCTAGCATATGTTATTTGGGTTGCTCCTTGTACAGGTTAGGAACCCCTTCCTCGCATGGCCTAAGGACTAAGGAGAACCCCACTGCCACTCGGTTTTGAGTTCCAGGTATGGGGAATCCTACTGGCCGCGGCTATGTCATTTTGCTTCCGAGTTTTTTTTTTTCTTGTGTTTAGAGGAGGGTAACCCTCCAGGTCTCTTTTATTTTTGGTTGAGCAAGGGTATGGAGGGTTATTCGTCCCCCTCCAAGCTCCAGTTCCATGGCAAGATTTTATGTAATTTTAACTCTAGCATTTGAATGTCCGACTTCTATTCCCTTGCTCAGACTATTGTGACTGTTTGTAAATTTTAAATGCACACCTATGTTCATTTTGCCTACGGCATGTTAAGCTCCTTGCTTATTGGACTATAATTTATTGTGAGGGTTCACTATTTTTTAATCGACGGAATAAATTCTTTCCTCATCTATGCTTGTTAATGGTTACTGCACCGCGGCCTTTTTGTACAGGAATTTGTAATTCGTTTTTGGTTATATGAGCTCATATTATAGCACAAATTTTATCTATGTCACGCTATTTTTGGTTTAGCTGCACGTTCTTATAGAGTTTATATGATGTTTTATGTGTTTGTCTGAGGAGGGTCTTATCCCTGAAGTTTACCACCTCCCTTGTTGAGAAGGTCCGAATCCTGCCCCTCAATTACAATGTTATTAGAATTAGTTCCTAAATTGCTTCCGGGGTATTAATCCTTGTATGGTGGAAGAGTTAAAATGTGGAAAAGATAAATTCCTACCAACCTGCTGTTCCATTCTACTCCATACCCAACTTTCCCTTTTGAGTTTTTCATTGGTTTAGATAATGTCCACAAAGCAAGTGTCCAGCCGCGCCACTATGCTTACTGGCCTTCCTTAATATATATGAAATTCTCTACCGCATCTTAACACAACCCGCATTAATCTCTGCCTAGTTCAAGGTCAATACAGTTTGCGGAAAAGTAGACATTGTTTTTTTTTTTTTTTAATTATATACTCCTTTGTCTCTTTAGAGAAAGGAGCTTAGCCCAAAGGCTGCAAGCCTTTAATGAGTATTGCTAGTCTTTAGTTGATTCCAATTACTCGTCTAATTTTGAGTCTGCCTAAGCACTTACGCAGCGTTACCATATTTTGTTTTATAACGTTTATCGCCGGTGCGGCTTGCCCAATACTCATAGACTTCCCAAGTAATTCACTTTCCTTTACTCATTGTTGCTTGAAGTTTGAGTATTACATGTGGCACGATCTATCCCGACATGTTCTATTTGACAACCCTTACCCAATACTGTTAATTCTAGATTTCCAGCATGTCCTCAATTCCAAATTCTGAAGAAGGAAAATTATCTATCAGGAACGGTTACTGTGATGTTTTGGGTTGTCCCACTACCTGGTATTGTATAGCCACGACTACCCTGATAACAATTGTATGAAGAGCTACCCGCCCTTTCTATTTTCCTTTATTTTCTATAAAAAAATAATACTCTTTTCACTTCTCTAAGGGACTACAACCTACAGAAAATCAAACATTTTCCTTTTTCTTTTATTTGGTTTAAGTCAAGATCACATACCTGTGCCACCTCCTATAGATGCACTTTCTTCCTCTGCTTTGAGCTAACATCACATATTCTCTTCACAGCTAGTGTTCCACCCAACCATGAGACTGTCTTTCGAGACCAGTCTCCCCCCTAGCTAACTCAAAGACAAACGTCTTTGATATTTGTGCACGCTCTACACCCTTACCATCTGATCCTCACCAGACATGGTAAGCCTCCCCCTTTTCCCCACTACCTGTCCTCTACAGCACAGTGTCCTGCTTCCCCCCCCCTCCTCCCTTTACCTGGAACCCATTCCACGGTTGGAGGGGGGGAAGGTGGTTAGGGTTTTGCAACTGTTTCTTTATATATATATTTTAAAATATATTAACTTCTCTCCTCAGAAGTTTCATGACATCCCTATTACTAGGAAATCATTTTCTCATTTTCATATTCTGAACAAAAAGAATAAATATAAATTCATTCATTCAACAGATAATAATCATCATCCTTTTGTTTGTGTCATTTTTTGATTGAGGTAAATAAAAAATATTTACAATAGTCTGGGGATATGAAATCTCCCCCTCCTGAAACTAGACATCGTCCTGATATCCTTCGGGTCTAAACAGCCCTGGGTAAGCCTGTTTCATGAGTTCTTCATACTCCCAAGTGGCCTCGTCAGGCCCAAAGTGCTGCCACTGCACTTTAACTTGGGTATTATCCTGCTTCTGCCGCGTCACTTCTCTCCAGTCGAGGATGCTCAACGGTTTGACCTAGATTTCTCCTTCCGGTTCTACCTACAACATGCAACATCCTGAGTCAGTTTTATTTTAAGTGAAAACATTTAGATTGATCTATCAGAGATAATTTCTCACCTGAATCTCCTGCCAATTAATCACATGTTTAGGATCATAAACATATTTGTTTAACATGGAGACATAAAAAATGTTGTGGACTCATATGTGACTGGGCAGAGAAAGCTAGTAAGCCACCGGCCCAATTCTTGCTAAGATCTGTAATGGTCCACAGTATCGAGGTGCCAACTTGGTGCACCCACTCCACTGTAATGTGCTCTTTTTTTCTCGAATTCGCGCATACACATGATCACTGACTTGATACTCCTTAAACCTCTTTTTTCGGTCAGTGAAATTCTTTTGCCTGTCTTCAGCTGCCTTCAGATTAGATCACACCTTTTTAACCAGTTCCTCCATATCGTTAAGCATTTCAGGACCTAAAATCATTCTGTCTTCCGGTCCACTCCAGCTCGAGGGGGTGTAGCACTTCCATCCATACAATACTTCAAAAGGGCTCATCAACAATGATGTGTGGTAGCCATTATTGTATGCGAACTCAACCAAGTGTAGATAATCCTCCCACTTGGTTGGTTGCTGCATCACATATGCCCTTAACATATGTTCCACCACCTGATTCACCCATTCAGTTTGTCCGTCAGTTTGAGGGTGATAAGTTGTGCTAAAGTTCAGCTGAGTTCCCAATTCTTCAAACAATGTTTTCCAAAAGACCGATGTGAATTTTACATCACGGTATGAGATTATTGTCGTTGGTAAACCATGCAGCTTAAATATGTTTTGCATGAATACATGGGCGATCTGCATAGCTCTGTATGTAGATTGCACTGGTATAAAATGTGTTGACTTACTTATCTTGTCCACAACCACCATGATGGAGTCATTATTTTTCTTTGACTTAGGCAAACCTGTTATAAAGTCCATAGATATGGTTTCCCACTTCCATTTCTGGATGGGTAATGGTTGTAATAAACCCGCAGGACATTGATGTTCTGCTTTAATTTGGTGACATTCTAAACATCGAGCCAAGTAACCAGCCACATCTTTCTTCATACCCAGCCAATAATATTCCTTTTGGAGTGCAGTGATCATCTTTTGATAAACTGGGTGTCACGCGTAGTGACTCTTATGATACTCATCCATTAATAGATTTTTAATATTATTCTGATTAGGCACCTACAACCTTCCCTTATAATACAACATTCCAGCAGCATCCAACGCATAATCTGACTGTTTTTCCTTGCTGGTTTGTAGTTGCACTTGCTATTTTAATTGATGATAAACAACATCTTGTTCGGCTGCCCTTTTAATAATTTCCCCGAAGGGGATTTTCCCTTCACTGCAAGAAACCTCGTATATGAATTGTAACTTCTAACTCAAAGCATTAGCCACCCAATTCTCCTTACCTTTTAAATGCTTGATCTCAAAATCAAAACTGCTTAGAAAATCCACCCACCGTGCTTGCCTTGCATTTAGAGTGCGCTGGCTAAAATAATTGGTCAGACTGTGGTGGTCTGTTAATAACAATTTGTTTTTTCCAATTAGGTAATGTCGCCACATTTTCAGGGCGTGAATCACAGTTTCCAACTCCAGATCGTAAGCAGAATATTTCTGCTCATGCTCTTTTAACTTCCTGGATTCGTATGCTATCACTTTTCCTTCCTGCATTAACACACCACCTACCCTTTCCTTACTTGCATCAGTGCACACCACATACTCTTTACTGGGATTGGATACACTTAGAATAGGTGTCATTGTGAGTAAGTGTTTGAGTTGTTCAAAAATTCTTTGACATTCAGGGGTCCACCTGAAAGTTCTTCCCTTTTTCTGTAAGGAGGTGATTGGATAAGCTACTTTTGAAAATCCCTCTACAACCCATCTGTAATAGACTGCCATTCCCATGAAAGATAAGATGTTTTCCACATCCTTGGGTACTGGCCACTCCATAATGGTCCTTATCTTTTTAGGATCCACGGTGATCCCATCTTTAGTGATGATATGGCCCAAATACTGTATCTGCTCTTTAAAGAATTCACATTTACTGAACTTAGCATATAATTGGTGTTCTCGGAGGGTTTGTAATACTATCTTGAGGTGCTCCTAATGCTCCTCCATGGTCCGAGAGTAAATCAAAATGTCGTCAATAAAGATCAGTACAAATTTATCCAAATACCGATGAAACACACTATTCATCAGACACATAAAGGTGGCAGGGGCATTGGTTAACCCGAAGGGTAACACCACAAACTCGTAGTGGCCATACCGAGTTCTAAAAGTTGTCTTAGCTATGTCTTCCTCTTTAATCTGGATTTGGTGATACCTTGATCACAAATCAATCTTTGAGAAAACTGTTGCTCCCCTCACTTGGTCAAACAGTTCATGTTTGTGGGGTAGGGGGTACTTGTTTTTAATTTTCAATTTGTTTAATTGATGGTAGTCCATACACATGCAGAGGGTCTCGTCCTTTTTCTTAACAAACGGCATCGGGGCTCCCCAAGGAGACACACTGGGGCCAATGTACTTTTTGTCCAACATCTCCTACAATTGCATCTTCAACTCTGTTAATTTTGGTACACACATTGTGTAAGGTGCTCGGGAGAGTAGGGCTGCTCCTAGCACCAATTTGATGGTAAAATCTATGTCTCTTTTGGGTGGCAGTCTGGGAATCTCTTCCGGAAACACATCAGCAAATTCTTGTATCACGGGAATATCCTCCAAGGTCGTTATTTTATCTCTTGAACTGGCATATCCCACTTGAATGGCATAAATCTGACACCCTTTTCTGATGCATTTGGCTAACTGTGAGGCAGTTATGGGCGAAATCTGCACTAGCCGTTTAATCCCTTGCATTTCTTATTTTAACCCAAGCTCATCCTTATAACTCATAGTCTTGGTTTTACAATTGATTATGGACCAGTGTTTTTCTAGCCAGTCCATACCAATCAGTATATCGTATGAGCCCAGGGGAAGCACATTTAAATCTGTTGTCACGGATTGTCCTGCTATTTCTAATGGGCAGTTTTTGACCTGATCCATTACCCGTCTTTTTGCCCCTATTGCCAATTGAACTAGCCAAGGGTCCTTAAGCTTAACAGGTTGCAACTTAAATTTTTCCACAATTCTAGGACTAATATAACTTAATGTTGCACAGGGTCAATTAAAACAATTACAGCAAAGTCTAAGAGTTTACCTTCAAATTCCACCATGTTCGGCTGGTACTCCGCCTGGCAGTCTTCCAACGTGGCATTAATCTTTGGCAGACTCCATCCAACATCACCAACTATAGAGGCTTCATAAACCTGAGAAACCTGTTCTGCTCCTCTTCGTTGGGGACAATTTTTCATGTAATGTGGTCCACCACAGCCCCAACATTGCACTGGGGGCCTTGCTGTCCCTTCGTTGTCTATCCTCCCAGGTTGTTCATTGGTTCTCGACTCATTGTGGGGCTTTATTCTTTTGTGCGTTTCTATTGTTTTTCCCTTTGGCAAATCCTTTCTTACCTCCACTACGATTACCTTTAGTACTTATAGCTAGCTTGCTGCTTCTTTTATTGACCCATTTCTTACCTAGGTTTTCTCCCTTCTGCTTGCTCTACTGGTAGAAAATTCAGGCTTTGCATATAGCCTCATCCATCGTCTTTGGGTTTTCAAATTCAATCCTCTCCCTCATACTTACAGGTATACTACTGACAAACCTCTGTACTTTAGCTTTCTCTTCTCATATATAGGGCACATAATGGAGTAAGGAAGTAGAACGAGTAATAAATTCGTCCATAGTTTGCTACCCCAAACGCAGGTCATGAAATTCCCTTGCCTTCTTGTCATAGAAGTGCTCAGTCAGGTACCTTTCCTTAAAATATTTTTGAAATTTCTCCCAAGTGATATACTGTTCGCTTACTCCTTTCACCATCTTAACCTCTTCCCACCACAAGGTGGCCTTTCCCAGTAATTGGAAAATGGCTAGCCATGCCTTGAGGTTGTGATCGTATTCATATAGCTGAAAGTATTTGTTCATATTAATCAACCAAGCCTCAACTTTTTCCTCCCGCTCTCCATCAAAATGTGGTGCCTCACTCCCCTTGCAACTCTATCCATTGCCTTTTGGATGTTTGCTATTCAGAGGCATTATCTGAGCACTCCTCCTCCCTTCCTTTGGACTCTTCATGTTCTTTGTGGTGATTCTGTTCTCCTGACATTCTTTGTTGTTCAGCACTGGGATTCGATGGCTGTTGGTTCTGTCTATCAGATAGGCTCTTTATAATCTGCTCATGTTCCATAGTTAGCCTTGCATTATCTTCTCGTAATCGGGCCATTTCATTTTTCAACTCTTGTACTATCTCCAAAATTGCTAGATTGGTGTTGCGCACCTCCTTACCCAGCTATACCCATATTTCGAGATTATTTCCAGGACCCATTGTAGGTCCCTGATCCACCACAAGCCTGTGTGACGCACTATTTGTTCTCCTCATTTTGTTAATCCTCTGCCTTCCTATGCTTACCACAAGACATGTAACAGCGGAAGGGTTATCACATTATCTATTTTCCTTATTTATTAGGTACTCAAGAGAGACGAAATAAGTTGTATATACACAATCTGTTGATAGTTTCTAATTCCCAAAGGCCATAGTTTTTGTAACTTGACTCTGGTAGCACTTGTCATACCTCCTGTCCTCAGATTTTTTTTTTTTTAATATATTATATATATATATATTATATATATATATATATATATATATAAATAGATAATATATATATATATGACATCTTTACATACCCACGTTACCCTTTGGTTTTTATATACATCTGCCTATGATTCATTTAGCAGATATCACTTTATATACCCAAATATCATACGGTAAAGGGTTGGATTCAGGGGTTGATGTACTGTTTTCATATTTTATTTAAAAATCTATGTATGGCTTGTCGCATGCTAACCACGCGGCAATGGTTTTGCAGGCAACTTTAAATTTTCCCTTTGGCCATCACGTGGCATCCCTTATCCATTACTGTGCGAATTAACTCCTTCTATGCTTTGTACTGTACAAGGCTAGCAGGCTATCTAGTCCTTTTGTCCTGCATCTATGGTGGAGCTCGCACATCATGATCCAACGGTGGTAGATTGCTTCCGCAGGTTGCCGCCTAAACTAATTCTTGCCTTGGGTGACGGGATTCATTTGTTAGGAAATTTCTTTGTGGCTTGCTCTAGATCAGTCCATGCATTCCATCTCGGAGAGCCCAGCTCGCAGACCTTGTCCAATGCTGGAGGATTCACTTCCATACCCTTCAGGTAGATGAATGCATAGTGTTCCTTTTGTATCTTTGTGGCTAAGCGCACTTTTAATGTTACTGATAAACTCTTGATTTTTTCTTTTGCTCGTGCAACATGCGTTTGCAAGGTTATTCGACATTGGTTCCTTCTACAACACTAAAATGAGTGTAGCTCCTTCACTGGCCGGTGTTCTCTTTAGTAGTAAGTGTCTTGGCATGCACGAGGATAAATTCTTGGAGTGTTTTTTTGTTTTACTGTTGTTGCATTACTTCTATTTTTATCTAACATATGCTATTCGGGTTGCTCCTTGTCCAAGTTAGGCACCCATTCCTCGCATGGCCTCAGGACTAAGGAGAACCCGACCGCCACTTGGTTCTGAGTTCCAGGTATGGGGAATCCTACTGGCGACGACTATGTCAGTTTGCTTCCGAGTTTTTTTTTCTTGTGTTTACGGGAGGGTAACCCTCCAAGTCTCTTTTATTTTTGGTTGATCAAGGGTATGGAGGGTTATTCGTCCCCCTCCAAGCTCCAGTTCCATGGCAATATTTTATGTCATTTTAACTCTAGCATTTGAATTTATGACTGCTATTCCCTTGCTCGGACTATTGTGACTGTTTGTAAATTTTAAACGCACACCTATGTTCATTTTTCCTACGGCATGTTAAGCTCCTTGCTTACTGGACTATAATTTATTGTGAGGGTTCACTGTTTTTTAATCGACGAAATAAATTATATCCTCATCTATGCTTGTTAATGGTTACTGCACCGCGACCTTTCTGTACAAGAATTTGTAATTCGTTTTTGGTTATATGAGCTCATAGTATAACACAACTTTTATCTATGTCACGCTCCTTTTGGTTTAGTTGTATGTTCCTATATAGTTTATATGATGTTTTATGTGTTTGTCTGAGGAGGGTCTTATCCTCGAAGTTTACAACCTCCCTTGTTGAGAAGGTCCGAACCCTACCCCTCAATTACAATGTTCTTTGAATTAGTTCCTAAATTTCTTCCAGGGTATTAATCCTTGTATGGTGGAAGAGTTAAAACGTGGAAAAGATAAATTCCTACCAACCCACTGTTCCATTCTACTCCATACCCATATTTCCCTTTTGAGTTTTTCATTGGTTTAGATAATGTCCACAGAGCAGGTCTCCAGTTGCACCACTCCGCTTACTGTCCTTCCTTAATATATATGAAATTCTCTACCGCATCTTAACAAAACTCGCATTAATCTCTGCCTAGTTCAGGGTCGATACAGTTTGTGGCAAAGTAGACACTGTTTCTTTTTTTTTTAATTATATACTCCTATGTCTCTTTAGAGAAAGGGGCTTAGCCCAAAGGCTGCAAGCCTTTAATGAGTATTGTTGGTCTTTAGTTGATTCCAATTACTCGTCTAATTTCGGGTCTACCTAAGCACTTATGCAGCATTACCATATTTTGTTTTATAACGTTTATCCCCAGTGCAGCTGGCCCAATACTCATAGACTTCCTAAGTAATTCACTTTCCTTTATTCATCGTCGCTTGAAGTTTGAGAATTACATGTGGCACAATCTACCCCGACAGGTTCTGTTTGACAACCCTTACCCAATATTGTTAATGCGAGATTTCTAGCATGCCCTCAATTCCAAGTTCTGAAGAAGGAAAATGAACTATCAGGAACGGTTACTGTGACGCTCTGGGTTGTCCCACTACCTGGTATTGTATAACCACAACTACCCTGATAACAATTGTATGAAGAGCTACTCGCCCTTTCTATTTTCCTTTCCTTTCTATAAAAAAATTAATACTCTTTGCACTTCTCTAAGGGACTGCAACCTACAGAAAATCAAACATTTCCCTTTTTCTTTTATTTGGTTTAAGTCAAGATCACATACCTGTGTCGCCTCCTGTAGATGCACTTTCTTCCTCTACTCTGAGATAACATCACCTCTGCTCTTCGCAGCTAGTCTTCCACTCAACCATGAGACTGTCTTTCGAGACCAGTCTCCCCCTAGCTTGCTCAAAGACAACCGTTTTTTATAGTTGCACACACTCTGTGCCCTTACCATCTGATCCTCACCAAACGTGGTAAGCCTCCCCCTTTTCCCCACTGCCTGTTCTCTACAGTACAATGTTCTGTTCCCCCCCCCCCTCCTCCCTTTACGTGGAACCCATTCCACAGTCGGGGGGGGGAGGTGGTTAGGGTTTTTGCAACCATTTTTTATATAATATATATATATATTTTTAAATATATTAACTTCTCTCCTCAAAAGTTACATGGCATCCCTATTACTAGGAAATCATTTCTCATTTTCATCTTCTGAACAAAAGGAATAAATATAAATTAATTCATTCAATAGATAATAATCATCATCCTTTTGTTTGTGTCCTTTTTTAATTGAGGTTAATAAAAAATATTTACAATAGTATGGGGATATGGAATTCTTAATACAATTATAATTAATCGAATAGTATTTTTTTTTTCAAATATGAATCTATTTAATATATGATTTGAATTCTAATTTCTTAATACAATTATAATTAATTGAAATAGTAAATATTTAATAATTTTGTGAAAAGCAATATAATATTTGTTATAATTTCGTCCATGCGCATGTCTATTTTGGAATAGGGGTTCCAAAATTATTATCAATAATTATTGTTAGGTGGATGATAAGGATTTAACCTCTATGGAATATTCTAGAATATTGATAGGCATGTCTATTTTGGAATAGGGGTTCCAAAATTATTATCAATAATTATTGTTAGGTGGATGATAAGGATTTAACCTTTATGGAATATTCTAGAATATTGTTAGTAGTATACACAAATTAAAGGTTGATATTTATATCCAAAGTAGTTATGATTTGTTGAGCATGTGCTATTGATAAACCAGGATATTAGACCATGACATTGTAACAAAACTTATTTATAGATTAAAAATCCCTATTGATCTGATTCATTTTAACAATAATAATAACAGTAATAATAATAAAGTTATAATTTAATTAAAATTTTATGATTTTTTTATATATGTTATGTTTCATGTATATATTTAATTCATTTTAATATAATAATAATAAAAGAAATTATAATTTAGTTAATTTTATGATTTTTTAAATTTAAACCACGTGAAATGCATTGTGAAGTAAGCACTTTGATATTTGTTATAAATTAATGGTAATCAACATTTACAACTATTTAATTACATGGTAATACTTTCCCTTTGATAAAAACTCCCTAACATCCACCTTGCATTACTCTACACCTTTAAATTTAATATTAAACCATTAAACAATAATCAACTATCAAATTAATATTGAGTTAATAATAATAATTTTCTGAAGCCTCAAAAGATTCACCGCGACGGGTTGAGTCAAACTATCCAACCCACAAGCATTTTTGCTCTCTCTTCTTCGGCGGCCGCAATAAAATGAATTCGCATTAAATTGTCTCAAAAGAAAATTCACAAATTCACTTTCCTTTTCGCTTTTAGCTTTGTTTGCTTTCTATGTAAACACTAGAATTATATTTCTTTATGATTTTCCATTGCTTTGAATATTTTGTGTCCATATGTGTTATCATTCATGGTTTTTTGGTGGTAGGTTTTAACGATTTATATTTTTTTTATAATAATAATAAATAAATAATGTTAAATTAAAAATAATTTTATTGGGAAATTAGATCAGTTTAATTTCATCTTAATTTTCAATCTATCAAGTCTTATTATGGATCAAATTTCTTGAATCTACCACTCCCCATGATCTATCAGATCTCTTAAGATGCAAACTTCATTTACAATGAAAAGAGATTTGATCCCACTTGGCATAGAGTAAATCAGAAATTAAGATAAATCTAAACTAATTTATAATATGTAACTCGATCCATTTTGAATTTTATTAACCATTTAAATTAACTTTAATACTATATATATAGCCTTTAAACTAAATTTAAGTTAAGAACATATATAATTTTAATATAATTAAAACAATTTAGTTAATAAAATTAGAATTTATACTCTTTATTATCAATCAAACTTTTAATCAACAAAATTAATAAACTATTTTATTGTTAACATACATTACATATCTTACATTTTTATAGAGAATAAACTTATTTTAAAACAAATATCATCCCTTTCGTTTTATTCAGAACCTATTGAGAGGCTTATCAAGCACGTACACATACATATTTATTTGCTATGCATTACATACCACATACCACCCTGGAGAACGACTCGTTAACATGATTCTCAACCCTAAACAAACGCCTTAAAAAACTACTCAATCTCCAACATTTGTGAACCCTAAACAAGAACCTTACAAACTAAACAAACACCTTAAACTAAGAGGGAATGGGTATTGAAGCCACTACTTGTGAACGGCTTTTACACTAAAAGACTTCTCTTTCCACAGATTCCACTAGAACTGCAGTTTTATTTCAGGTGTGCTAACACATTCAAGGCGTGGTGTTCGAATAGCCCTGAGTTCATGGGCCTTTGGCAAGGTGTATCCATTATACCTTTCAGTCATGTCCATATCTTGTTTTTTCCCATTCATGTTATCCAAGGGAAGCCTCCAGTTGAAGTAGTGAAGGAGTTGCGCCACCCCAAGCTCCAGAGCAAGCATTCCCCATTGCTCTCCTAGGCATCTTCTCCTGCCAGCTCCGAAGGCAAGCCACCCAAGGTTTTGATCTCCATTTGCATCCACCTCCGACCCAACCCTTTCCATGAACCTTTCTGGCTTAAAAGTTTCGGCGTCCTTCCATGATGTTTGGTCCCTCCCAATGGCCCAAAGATTAACGATAACGCAAGTATCCTTGGGGACTTCATAGCCCAATATATTGCAGGAGTCAGCAGATAAGCGGCGGTACAAGAAAGGGCCCGGTGGATGGAGTCGAAGCGTTTCTTTTACCATTGCTTGTAAATAAACGAGCTGAGGCAGATCGGATTCGAATACCATGCGACCCAATCTTGTGATGCGTTCCAGCTCGTCCTGAAGCTTCTTCATCACTGGCGGGTTTCTCAGCGCTTTCGTCATTGCACACTCTATCATTGTAGGCGGCGTCTCCAAGCCACCCATAAATATATCAACATCAACATCAACATCATCATCACACAATTAAATTATACGAAAAGTTTTCAATCTCAAGGGCTTCCCTAAATTTCCGGTGATGGAATTGAAAAACTTTAGCAATAAAACTAGCCTCCTCAATACAAACATGATGTTTGGTTTTCTCTGCATGCTCTGCTAAAGCAAGACTTGGTTCTCCTATGTTTAAGGTCAGCTGCGTGCTCGCTAATCCTTTGATTAATGGAACTACCAGTCTCACCAATATAGGGGGTCCCAGAGGAACAAGGGATAATATATATCCCTTTCATGTCCTTAGGGTTGATAGGATCATTCACAGATCTTAGGGAGTAACATGCAAAGTTGGATCTGATACTTCAACTTGTTTTTCATTAAAAATAGAAATGCATACATATATATTTCACGGAAACAAAGAGGTTTGCCGTTTGGAGTACTATGTTTTAAGATTTTACAAGGCAAGCCATTTAGCTCATCATGTTACTAGCAAGGATTTGAACATGGATAAGAGAGATAATAACTCTTTCAGCCAACCACTTGTGATAATCCCAATTAACAACAAAAATACACATACACACGATTTTTTTGTGAAATATGAAACTTGATTTTTATTGAATGTTTCATCATTTAAATCATATTTTCGAATATAAAAATGCATTCAATGGAAAAATCATGGAAGATTCTTTCTGTACACACTCAACAACTTGAAATTAGAATTTGGGGCTCTTTTTGTATACACTAAACAACTTAAAATTATGAATTTTTTGTATACACTAAACAACTTAAAATTGTGATTTTCTCGATTTCTGTATAGATTTTGAGAAAAATCATCGAGGAAAGGGCCAAAAAGTTTCCTCAATAAACTACTATGATTTCAAATTACTATATTATTATTTTTTTTGTTAAATTTAAAAATACACACAAACATATATTGTGGACCATCTTGTTATGGTCAGGATCATTGTAGAGGAGTACCACAATAATTAATCCAAACTGCTATGTTATTTCATTGACTCCATAAAATTTTTAACATTGTTCTTAAGACAAACTTAGATTGGAAGAGGTTGAAAGAGATTAAATTTCCTCTTCACTTGAAGATTGTTGTGACAGAGTCATATGAGAACAATATTGCCAAGATTATAAGCACTAAGGATTGGTGTGTTATCGGGAAAACTAGTGTCCATCCAGAGCTGCTAGTCCCACTAAGACAGGTAGCTATCTTAGAAACAAACAATTTAAAGTCACTTGTGCTTTCCTTTATGAGAGATAGATGAGAGAGAAGCAAAGAGTACCAACCTCAATCTTTTGCTTGGTTCCTTACTTGTTTCCTCTCTCCCTTGATAGAGCTTTTGCCACTCCTTTCTCAGTTGTCCCGCTTCAAAGAACACCTGTAGAGTCAAAGCAGCAAAATACCATCAAAGCATAGAGGTCTATAACCATAAACAAAATAGGATCAGATGTATATTAACCATACAAATGCATACAAAAATACAAGATTCAGAGATATACAAGTATATGGAGGAAAACTCAAATAGCTTTATTGATAGAAGTAGTAGAAGAGAGGATTACAACCAAGCTATCTGATCCAGTGCCATCCTCCTAGCATAAAAGCCCTCTTCACCTCATGAAAAGCTTAGATCACCCAACAACACAATGCTTCACAGAGAAACCAACAACACTTCCTTACAAAATACAAAATTCCAGCCTTTGGATCTCTAGGATGAGTGATCCATATATAGATATTTGTAGGTGGGTGAGTCAGGTTCTGGGATTTTGATTAGTGTCATTTCACTGATAGTTCTTGGTTACACTTGGAGATTTCATGATCTCTTACTAATCCTAGGGCGAATCCAGAGAGGCAAGTGTCAAATGAGTAGTTTCTAGAAGATTCTCTGGGTTTCCACCTAGCAAACTGCTTCTGCCATTTGTCTGTTCTCGCTCATCACACCCTATAGAAGGGCATTTCAATATGCATTGCACACTTTGTGTGTAGCAGGTGAGATGCATCACACCCTTAGCACTAAGCAGTCTGTATGGTCTAGTTTTGACCAATTTTGAGTGGTTTTTCAGGGAGAAATTCTAGGAGATGATGTAATCAACTGACCTTGTTCCTTTAGGGTATGAAACAACACTTTTAGGGGCTTAGAAGCCATTGGTTTATGGACATATGATATTGGGGTTGCAGTGCCCAAATATGTCTATAACAGTTGCCCCCTAAAGCATGAGGTCATAAATATTTTGATGTCGGGTGAAATGCTTCATCATGAGGATCCGAGGTTTTTTGAACTGGAAGGTGACCTGTAATAAGATACAATACAATACATTATCTTCATAATATTTTCGTGATCTATCTTAGGCGGGCATTCCCATGCTCAGCTTTATAAATTCATTTTCATGTACATAGGACAGACAACCGTCTGTATAGCAAACTGATGATTCTAGTAGAACCATCATTCCTTAGCTTGGATGATTATCTGTGCAGCTATAGAGTACATTTGATGTCTTTATTTCCCTGAATATATCACAGCTCGGATGGATGAAACTAGATCTGGGGTCCTCAAACTCGTTCAATCTTCGCCCAAAGTACAAGTCGATCCATGTGAAAAGATGTTCTGGTGTCGAACATGGAAAGACATCACCTGATTACCAGCCAATGATGTAAGATGTTAACAAGCGCGAGAGGAATCACCAATAATGATGATGACCCTCAAGATACTACAGTACAATTCACGTGGTGTGAATACATGAGTCGATGTCGAACACCACATATAATATTTCAGTTGAAGGCCATTGATGTAAACATGTCGCCGGAAGTGAGAAACTTGGCATTGAGGCATGCAAGCTTCAAAGTACTGAAAGGGTTGTTCCTAGGTCGACTTCTTGGATAATGAGTTGATGTCGACAAGAAGTGACCCGTCATAGGAGGGCCTTAATGAATCCCACATCTACGACACAAAATAGAGCAAATGATTTTGTGGATATGAAAACGATCTGATGATACGAGGTTCAGGGTGGCAGTCATGAAAAAATGAAGCGTGAAGGTATTGCAACGGATGAGATGTTAGCTGGGTTGGTGAATTCTCTGAGTGACTTCTCTTGAACATATCGGTGACACTGAAATGGATTGGTAGCATTAACCCCAAAAATGGATGGTACAGAGGACCAATGGTGATATGACGAGTGAACGGAATAACCCAACCCAACTCAATCATGGTGACGGAGTGAAAGTGTCATGTTCAAGAGTGACCTTCTACCAATGAAGTTCTTCAAGTTTTCTTCCCAAATTTTCCCTGTCATTGTTGACCAATGCCTCTTAATTTTTGTCAAGCTTGAGAAGGATAACATATGCGTGTTCTATAATTTTCCCTTCGAGCAAACCTGTCGCTATGTTTTAGCGAGCCTAACGACAGTGAAACTTGCTCTTGTCTATAATGGGCAAGTTTGTCGCTATAGTTTTAACGAGTTTAATGACAAAGATAACTCAGTCCTTTTCAATTTTATAGAGTCTAAAAAGAGACAGAAAGGAAACTCCAGTAATCCTTTTTCATAGTATAATCCCTTAAGTCCGAAAAAGTATAAAATAATACTAAAGGGATGACTTTTCCGATCACCGTAACGAGCCAAAAAGACAAGTGCTCAATCTTTTTGTGTAATGATCCCTCAGGTCCAAAAAGATTAAAATATAGAGGAGGGATGGCACTTCAAATCACTTTAACAAGCTAGAGAGGGCAATTTCTCGGCAATCTCTTTATATTTTACGAATCTAAAAAGAGCTTAAAAGAGGCTCGTTTTTTAGGAACAAGTGATATTTTTGAGTAGCAGCTGGTTTCAGGTAAGGTTTGGAACTTTTCAATCACGGCAGTGTAAAGAAGGTGGCTAACAGAATCGCTCGTCGCAGTTGTTCCTCAAAAGGGGTAAACAATCAAGTGGTGGCATATGATCAGCTAAAAAGTGGAGGTGATGGTAAGAATACGACCAAGGTTCAAAAGCTGATAGCAATGCGATCATGAAGGTTATTTTCTGAAAGGTGGGTTCATTTTTTAATGAGCTTAAACTCTGGGGGAACATATGCTCATTGCTAGGTTTATTTTTTAACGAGCTTGAACTTTGGAGAAACATTGCTCATTGCTTGGTTTATTTTTTTAATGAGCTTGAACTTTGTGGAAACATTGCTCGTGTTCGATTTCATGTTTACATAAGCTCGAAACGAAAAAGATATGCCTATTATAAGTTCGCATGCCCCCAACATAATGACACAAATTGAGGTGCATGCCCCCCAAGCTTCATTGCATTCAACATGGTGGTTGGAATGAAGGCTTACCTTCGAGATCTTTGAAAGGATTGACTTGGATTTTATGATATCGTAATCAAAGACTCGATTTGGAAAGGGAGTTGTTTCATTTTTTAATGAGGTTGAGACAGTAAAAGAACTATCTTCATAACCCTTGTTTTATTTTGTAATGAGGTCGACACAAGATAAGAACCATCCTCGGTGACCCATAGTATCAAAATAGTTAGAGTTCTTCTTAATGTTTGATGATGTAGAAGATATCATATGACAAGTTTCCACTATGGCCACTTCCACCAGATTACTTGGAGGCGGGAGGGAAAAAGTACCCATTAAAGAAGGGCCTTTTGGGAGACCTACCCCAACATTTTGAAGCAATTGAGAACTTCCATGGATTAGTGGAATGCTTCCAGTAGCTTGTGAACTGTTGGGGAGAAAGGTTAGTTGGTCAACGATTGTAATTCCACCTTGGAAGGGGAATGCAATCTTTCTAAAATATGTTGACACAACGACAACCATAGCATAAATCTAGGGCCTGCCTAGTAGGATATTGTAGTCAAGGTTTCCATCAATGAATTCGACTTCAATTTCTACTGTCTTGCCCCCCAGTTCAACTTGCAAGTTACTTAACATCCCATATGGCGTGTATGTTCTTCCATAAAATTCTTTTAATGTCGTGGACGATCGCGACAAGGGTGGTGAGCCTAAATTTTTTCAGCAACTCATTGACATAATGCATGTAGATGCCCATCTCATCAATAATTGTTTAATGAACAATTTTGTTGAGGGCTTTCACTTGTATGAGGAAAGCGAGTTGAGCCAGTAACTAAGGCACGTATCCTTTATGATTAAAGGCCACAAGGTTGGAATTCGTTGGGTCAATCCCACCTATTGCTGATAATAGAGCCTGATTTTGGGAGGGGCAATTTTGCAGTACTTCAAGTGTCGATATAACGGACGATGATTGGGCCAAATCCTCTACTATATTATAATTTTGTGCTGCTCGAGCACGAGGATTAAATGTCGATTTATGTACTACTCCCTTCGGCGACTTTATCATTATCTCAGGAATGATGGGTGGCACAACTTCGGTTGAAGTTGTTGTCGAACTACTAGGTTGATCTGCAACCTTGTTGTTCGATAGTTGTGGATTCTCTTAATATTTATTCCTTGTCAATATCAAAGCATCATTTTGTTGCTTCAAAATGGACAACATAAGCACTTGGGATGGGGAAGCATTTTTGCTAGCAACCAGATTGGTTTTTGGGTTTGGAAACGGATCAGTCAATACCGCTGAGGTTTTTGAACTCTTAAAGAACTTCTTAATCTCAGTTTTATGCTGACAATATCTCGTCTAATGGTCTTCATCACATATTTGACATGGCTGACTAGGTTTATTTTGCCCAGAAGGGTTTTTAGAAGATTTTTCAGGAGATGAATCATCATATTTCTTCTTTTTGGTTTTCCCTTTCTTCTTGCCCCCTAGTTGCTTTGGTTCTTTGCCTTTATCAGTCGACACGACATTAACCTTCGAGGCAGCAAGTTTGTCGTTTGTCTTTTTACTGGAAACTGCAAGGGCTTTACCAGATGGGGCCTTCACAGTTTGCGTACTTGAAGTACCAATCACGTTGTCGCCTGCATGATATTCCCTGGTCGATTTAGGAGGAGGAGGAATGGAAAACTCTAGTCTAGGAGAATCAAGAATTTTGTCATAGAGTGTGCCAGATTGAGTATAAATCAAGCCTAAAAATTGTGCACAAGCAATGAATTTCTCTTCAGTGACAACTCCTCCCTTGGCCATATCTTTTGTAATAGAAGGTAACAATGACTTAATAAACCATTCAGCTAATAACTCATCAGGAACATATGTCTTTACCATTCTACGACGACGTCGCCACTCATGAATATGATCAGATATTTGAGTGGTTGTCATCTGCTTAAAATTGGTAAGAAGCTTCGTTCCTATTTCGTACCTTATGCGTAACTGAAAATGGGTTAAAAAGGTGGTGGCAAGGATACTGAAGTTATCGAATGAAGCTCTAGGAAATTCGATGTACCATTTTGCTGCTAGACCAGTTAACGTTTGCTGAAAAATGCGAAGCCTAATCGAATCATCATTGAGAGTGTTGGACGAACACCACAGATGAAAGGTCATCACATGATTCGATGGATCTTCACTCGGATTTCCATTGAATTTAGGAATATCTGATGAAAGTTTATGAGGAATCACTAGCCACCAAGGGGCGTAAGAAATTGGATCATTTGTTAGCTGATTTAGATCTGGTAATCCTAAAGTTGCTACAAAATAAAACTGTTGATTTAGGTTTGGTGAAGCATACCCAGGATAAGATGGGATCGCCCGAGTCATGGGTCTTTGCATACCAGCGGAATATATTTGATGCTGATAACTTTGATAAGGTGATGGGCGTAACCATTATAATATGATTGTTGGTAATTGTTTTCAATATACGACTTCCCATTACATGCAAAGCTTTGTTGCTCAGGTCCTCGGTAAGCTTGCTGGAATTGCAGTTGTTGATATTGCACCAGCCATGGCTGCGAGACAATTTGTTGTTGCCCAATACTGGATGTTTGACCAAGATGAGGGGTTATAGTACCCGTTCGAGCCTAAGTCACTTCAGTTAAGGAGTCACTAATTGGCGGTTGTGATTGAGTTGCAAAGACAAGAGGTTGTTGTATTACGATCTAAGAGACTAGAGGTTGACATAAAATAGATAGTGCTTGTACTTGCGACACCGTCACAATAGCCGGTGTAGTGGGAATATTCGACACAGGTTGATTTGGTTGTATGGAATATACAACTCTTGGCTATTGAGGTAGTATTGGTACCCAACCACTGGATGTGATTCCAACTTGACCCGAATTCTGTTGTGAACTCTCATATGGTTGTTCTCTAGGAGGGAACAATGAAAAAGCATACTGCCCCCCATATGGCAGTAATCCAGTATTCAAAGGGAAAATTGGCCTTTGGAAACTGGACTGCCCAAATTGATACTATTGCGAAGGATCAATTTGCTGAGACTCAACATAAGAAATTCCAGATAAGGTTCTAGATGAACAAATAGGAACAGACCATACTGTCGAAACAGTCCCTGGGTGGACTCCATCTAGTGATTAAGAACTAGTTGGGACATATGGTACACCAACAAACATTGTCAGAGTAGTAGCAGGAGGTTCTACTGCTGCTGTGTCAGATGACACAGTCCTAGATGTTGATGGTTGTTCAGACATATTGAGTCTATCCAAAAGACTTCCTAGTGATTCTACAGGGACTTGCGATGAAGGATGACTAACTTCTGTAGTAGAAAGATATAGGTGGATCCCAGTTCAAAAATGCAATGGGGTAATGGATGTAAGATCCTCCACAATCTCTTCTATAGCAATCAGTCCAGGTGGAAGAGGTAGACCGTCAGGTCTGTAAAATATTTATTGTGCCGAAGAAGGTACAAACTCTGCAGTGACAAATGTTGGAGGGGTGACACCTTTTGAATCAGCCCTAGATGGGGCTGATTCAGGAATAGAAGTGTTTACCATTACACTAGGATCAGTTCTAATGTCCTCTTGTAACAACAGAACTTCTTCTGTAGAGGCAGGGATCCCAGAAATAGTTGGAGCAACTGGAGTCTTTGAGGATGTTGAAACGCAAGTTTCAAATAAACCAGGAGAATTTGACCCAGTTAAATGAGATCGCTTGGCCCGAAATGGTTTTGTTTCCGGAGTCAAAGATGGTTGACTCGTTAGTCTCCGTGACCGACGGGGCTTTGATTGAATTTCTTCCACGATTGCGAATTACTTGATCAACTCAAAATAAAAAGGGGAAAATTTTATTCCAAATTAAATGAATTTATGATGCTTTGACACAACTTGCTTTTTCAATTTTTAAAAGTCGAGAAAAAGCTAAAGGTGATTCTAGTTGTCTTTGATTTTTAATGAGCTTGAAGTGACAAGTGCTCAAATGGACCTTTTCTTTTAAGGAGTATGAAAAGGAATGAAAGTGACTACTCTGGAAATCTATATAGAGGGATTACCAAACCAATCAGAAAACTGCAAAATAATTTTTACATACGACAGTCAATCTTCCAGAATAAAGGATAAAGGATAAAGGATATAGCCTATTGTGGTCTCCCAATATATACTTGACAGTACATGGGAGCACAAGTCCGTACTGGCACTTTTAATATGAAAGAGAAGGAATCACCCAACCTACGATGAAAACGATAGTTACTAGGCTTTACAACGTCGGAATACATCTCTAGCGTAGACTTCTAGATGTTGTGCGTTAGGTTCCAAAGTATTTTTATGTTCATTGAGGTTTATTTTACAATTGATCTTTCTTAAGAAGTTTTCCTTTAAGGTTCACCGCATGATGTAGATGTACAATTCCTAAATATGCAATCTAAGATGATAAACAGTCATTTACATTCTTTTAGCAATGAAAATCCTAGCTACTAAGGAAAGAGAAGTAAAATTCTTTCAACATAGAGCAGAGAGCACACACTAGATGCACTTTTCCTAAATCAATTTCCACATGCAGTCTGCAAATGCACATGCATGTATTTTTTTTTTCAGTTTCCTTAATGTGTGAATGACAAAAGGAAAACTAAGTACAGATCTGAATTACTTTTCTTCAAAGTGACACTTCAACAATTTCTTTTCAAAAACGAAAGGAAGATTGAGACGACACTTTCAATTTCAACTTGAAAATTGCTTTCGACACTTCAAAGAATTGATGATTCAAATCAAATACAATGGCAAAAGTGTAATCGACTATCTGAAAGAGGAAGAATTTATGACACTTTTTTCTTTGACTAAAAATGACACTTGCGACACTTTCAAATCAAAAGATGACAGTTTGATTAAGCTATTGTTTGCAAAGGAGAACTGTAAATGATGAAAAATACATAAAAAAAAATTCACAATCCTTTATCAATGGAGGCTAAATAATGCAAAGGAAGAGAGTTTCAACAGTGATATACTAATCATAGATAGTAAAACTATTAAATAAAGCTAAAGATAATGAAGAAAAAACCAAAATTTGGAGATAGAAATAGTCTCACTCAATCATCGCACCTGTAACACAGGGAAACAGGGATGCATCTCACCTGCAACACACGGAAGGTACGATGCATCCAGGTTGCCAATGAGAGATAATGCGATGGTCCAAGGACAAGACTAAGCTTGGTTTTCACTCACGGTTTGCAGCTAAGTTCAGGGATTTAGGCTGAGCTAATGATAGACAGTAAAGACAAAGTATAGGGGCTGATCTAATGAGGTTATTTGAGCTACAAATAGGGCACTTAGGATGTTTTCAAGTTAGATGTTCAGTTCATAAACTAACCTGGAGATTGACAGAAGCAGTGTTGATCTACTTTGCAGTTGCATAGGAAAAGCAATTCGAAGGCTAGCTGGCTTAACTTCGGGCTCGGTCTGTAGTTTATAAAGCAAACAACAGTAACTAACAATCAAACTATTCGCTCCCCAGCGGAGTCGCCATTTTGTTATTGGTAAAACTAGCATCCATCCAGAGCTGCTAATCCCACTAAGATGGGTAGCTATCTTAGAAACAAACAATTTAAAGTCACTTGTGTTTTCCTTTATGAGAGATAGATGAGAGAGAAGTAGAGAGTACCAACCTTAGTCTTTTGCTTGGCTCCTTACTTGTTTCCTCTCTCCCTTGATAGAGCTTTCGCCACTCCTTTCTCACTTGTCCCGCTTCAAAGAACACCTGTAGAGTAAACGCAGAAAAATACCATCAAATCATAGAGATCTATAACCATAAACAACATAGGATCAGATGTATATTAACCATACAAATCCATACACAAATACAAGATTTAGAGATATACAAGTATATGGAGGAAAACACAAATAGCTTTATTGATAGAAGTAGTAGAAGAGAGGATTACAACCAATCTGTCTGATCCAGCGCCATCCTCCCAACATGAAAGCCCTCTTTACCTCATGAAAATCTTAGATCACCCAATAATACCATGCTTCACAGAGAACCCAACAACACTTCCTTACAAAATACAAAATTCCAACCTCTGGATCTCTAGGATGAGGGATCCATATATAGATATTTATAGGTGGGTGAGTCAAGTTTTGAGATTTTGATTAGTGTCATTTCACTGATAGTTCTTGGTTCCATTTGGAGATTCCATGATCTCTTACTCATCCCTAAGCGAATTTAGAGAGGCAAGTGTTAATGAGTAGTTTCTAGAAGATTCTCTGGGTTTCCACCTAGCAAACTGTCTCTGCCATTTGTCTGCTCTCACTCATCACACCCTACAGAAGTGATTTTTAGTATGCATTGCACCCTTTGTGTGTAGTAGGTGAGATGCATCGCACTCTTAGCACTGAGCAGTCTGTATGGTCCAGTTTTGACCAATTCTGAGTAGTTTTTCATGGAGAACTTCTGGTAGATGATGTAATCAGCCGACCTTGTTCCTTTAGGGTATGAAACAACACTTTTAGGCACTTCGAAGCCCTTGGTTTATGGACATATGAGATTTGGGTTGCAGTGCCCAAATATGTCTATAACATGGTGACACAACCAAACTGTGTCTTTTCAAATGTCCACGTGTGGCTTGTGAGTTAAGGGCAACATTTACATCAAAAACGTTTTAATTGGTGGCTTCATCAAAAACCGACCAATCATCAATCAGTCAACAGACAGCGGAATACAACAAAACTCGATAATAAGCATCGGTCCCACATCCTACGCATACGACCGGTTCTCAAATAAAATTCAACCTGCTTTGATAACACATCGGGTCTATTCCAATTGTTAAACCATGTGCACATTCGAGCACAATCACCATTCGATCAGTCAACCAACGAATGATCATGATTGCCAGATCTCAATGAGGATTTAACCCCACTGAATAATACCCCATCGGGTCCGAAATCCGAATTAATCTTTGCACTTGTTCGCACCCCATATCCATCCGATCACCTTTCCAATGGATGGTACGATCTCCTTCGGACTTCAACTAAACTAAATTATGGCTCAAACCCTCATTGGGTCTGTCATCTAGAATACCACCTATGGTTTTGAGGCTGCCCAATAATCCGCTTACCACCTATGAAAACCACCTTCTCTTTTGATTAACACATGTGCGTCTCCACCATGTGATGACCGTAGATCTTCTTTGATCAACGATCACAACACTCTGGAGACTGTTGACCTGTGAAGTGTTGACCGATTTACCATACTCTCAGCGTTTTAATCTAAGCCATCCACCCTCCAGTTTCAACAATGCGATCTAATCCTCACTATCCATTCGCTTTCACTGTTTCCTTACAATCCTTTAGGAATTACGGAAAGAAAGTCTGCATTCTCTGTTATAGAACATTTCCTCAATCTTCTTATGCCTACTGTAAAGCCCAATTACACTCGCTCCTGACTGATCCCTCCATCCATTCTATAAGGAATCCCAATTTCTACATGCCTAAACACAAGGTTTATTAAACAATTAAATAATAATCCCGTAAGGGAAAATTCCATCAGTCATTCAGGCTATTTAACAAAGAATTCCATATTGTTTCTCAGATTCATAGCCAATACACCATAAGGCTATTAAAATACATACATATACAAATTCCCACACATGGTATACACAAATCCACACTGTTTTGGTATTTTTTCATAAAAAATTTACAAGGAAAACAGTCACATTCAACTGATTCAGTTCTTCTTCATAAAATCCATCTATTTTTCTCTCTAACTCCTCACTCTTGCACTTACTATCCTTATAGCTCTCTAGCCCTAGCTAGCCTCTATCTAACCTTTGACTAACCTCCCGAATTATTCCAAAGATTACAATTTATACAAGAATGGATTCATGAACCAATTTAGTTTAGATCCAACAATCTCTCAATCTCTCCTAAAGTATCTCTTTAGCTCCACACTTATCTCAAACAAATCCTAAATGAAGCTTTTAAATTCCTCAAATCCTCACTCTTCCTAGGATTACTCAACTATCTCTAAAATCTCTACACTCACAATATATTCTCCATTAATTTAAAATCCCATCAACTCAACTAAACTTAGGAAAATAAATAAAATGATTAAGAGAACCCACTCCCTTTAGTAAATTTGAAATAAGACTCATGGGTCTTATAAGTTTTGAGGAATGCTCTTGCATCAGACTTCCCAGGTTGAAATAATTCATGGACTCCTATTCATGAGTCTTCCCACTTCCTGTGTTGTAAAATTCATCAGATTTCATCTTCCAACTGGCTGTCTGACCTATTTCAACTGCAGGTGCATTTATTGCCTCCTCTCTTTCTCTTGGGTGCCAAACTTTGTGTTGTGGATGTCCTTTTGCTATGCTTTCATAATATTCTCCTTTACGTAATGTTTTGGTGTTGATATCCTACAAAACAACTCCTCAAACAACATAAATTTATGCTCCTATGTCTACTGTTGTCTTGTCATCATCTCAATAAAATTGAGCTCCAACTTTATGCATTTTTCCTTGTCTTGTACTTCACTGTTCCTTCTGATTTCTGACTCGATCACCAAAATCTTCTTCTATCTATAAACCATTTCCTTTATGTTGTACTGTATATCCTTCCAACTTTCCTTGACTTGCTGACTTTGACAATTCCTCATGCTCATCACCTTTGTAGTTTTCATCATCCAGCTATCCAATAGCTTGAGTAGAATCCTCCCAATATCAAAAGAAGTTTTGTTCTTGTTTAATACAAGAACATATAACCTTTCATCTACACATTGTTTACTAGCTGCAAATATTTTTCATTGAATTTTGTTCAATTTCCTCCATATTCCTGTTAAATTTAACTGAACTGTTCACCCATTTTTCCAATTGCAAACTCAAGATAAACTCTTGAAATTCAAATATTCTTTGGATTAAAAACAAAATCTATTTGTGGACTATACTTTCACATCCTCTACAATCTTCTTTCTCTTCTGCAATGACTTGTTTAAGAGCTATGCCAACTCTCCTTCCCCTATTCCAAGCTTCTGAGTCAACTAGCTGCTTACTCTCATCTTCTTGTTTCCATAAGGAAAACTGATTTTCTGCATTTCCAAAACTTACAAAATTATTTATGTTTACTTGTGCAAACATATCTCCAAGAGAAGTTTGTCCTTCATCCTAAAAAATACATTCAACAGTTAATAATTCAAAATCAGAAAATACATTACATTTTCTATCTCTTTTCCCATTAACTTTGCTCCAAGTTTTCTTTGATTGTCATCCTCTTGATGTACATATGACATGTCAAACTTGCCATGTTGTCTTGTCTTGAAAATTTTTTCTTTGTCTTCACTTTGTTCTGAATGTTGTCTAAGTTTTGAAGTCTGTTCTCTACTCTTCTCTTTGGACTTCCTCCCTTTCACACTCCTTTTCATTCTTCCTATTTCTTCCTTCCAAACCTGTAAGCCACTAATTTTCCTTTTCCATTCCTCCTCTTTTTCAATCAAAATCTTCCAATCTTTGATTTTAGAACCTAAATTTCTCTTTGTTCCTATATAGGAAACAAATCACCATATGCAATAGATTTTCCATTCCACTGTAAATCCCCTTTTACAATGGTAAAAATTATTGTCAACACCATGAATATCACCTTCCACTGAACTTCTTTGCGGCTTACCGCAAATGCATAGTTCATGAAAGCATCCTTGCCTTCATCCTTTGATTTTTCTTGTCTGTTTCCAAGTTGTTAATTACCTTCACCCTTCCTCTTTTTAAAAGTTTTTACAAATAATATTGTTTTCAATTTTTTTTGTGCATTAGTCTTTACCAACCTCTCTTTAGGTTCTTGGTTGTCCTCGTTTCCTTTCTCCTTCATAGCCTTTAATGGATTAATTGTACCTCTTGGGATTGAATTCTCTTTATAAATATTTGTTCTACCATATCCCTTAGTACACTCTTTAGTAAGAGTCCTCTCCATTAATGGTCTACTATGTCCTTCCAAGATAATTTCTTGTCCATTAACTATCAATATAGGTTCATAATTCTTAAACAAAAATTGAAGAGATAATTCCATTACTTCAAGTGTTTGTACTACATATACACTCTTGTTTTCTCCTGTCATGAGGTTATCTTCATACCTCTTTTCTACTTCTCCTTTTGTAATCTACAATTCCTTTTTCTCTTCAGACTGTCTGCCATCTTTTTGCCAAGACTTACTAGATTCATCATCTTTAGCATCCTTAGTAGTCTTCAACATTTTTCCATCTTTAGTGTCTTTGAACACATGTTCAATCAAGAACTATTCTATTACAGGCATGTCTTCTAACAACTTCATTTCTTCAGCAACCTGTATAAACATATCTTCTAAAGGTTGTTCACCACCTACATACATACCCAAATCATCAGTTCCAAAAATACTAGGCTCCTCTTTCTTTGGTGTCTCAATAATCACATCTCTTTGATGATATGAACTTGTCCAAAAATTCAGATTTTTTTTAATAATTCCTTCCTCAACAAAGTAATCTTCTTTCTCAGGTCGATAATAGTCATGTTCCATCTCTAACTTAGCTGTTGTGAGTTCTTATCTTAATTTTATATACATTCTCCTCTTTATCTGTTTCTGTAACAACTTCCACTTTATCTTATTTCTTTTCATAGTCTAACCATACCTTTGGTCCTCTTCACTTTTTTCCAGCAGCATTATTATGGCATCCATACTTGCTTTCAATTCTGCAATCTCTTTGTCAAATACCTCTTGACTCATCTCCTTTTCTTTTCCATTTTCCTTGGCATCTTTCTCTCTTCTATTGTGGCTTCTCTCTGAACCTCTACTATGACTATTAGTAGTCATTTCCTCATTATATCTATGAGCTCCTCACTCACTACGAGCTGCACTAAGCCTTTGCAACAACAAATTCTCCCTGCTGCCACTTACCTCACCAATCCCCTCTCTCGACTTGGTCTTTTGGCAAGCACTTGTTCTCTATCTCTAGAACCTCTTGAGCATTCTCTTCTACTCTCTTTAGGACTATATCCTCAACTCACCTTCTCTTGAGAACACTTTAATTGCCCTCCCTGTCCAACTTTTAGCTGGAATATTTTGGTTCATTGCCACTAACACAACTCCTCTCTTTCTTTACACAGTCTGCTACTGTGTGTTGTTACTATCACTCTCTTCCCTCATAAAAACACTTCAAATGAACCAACATCAAAACACAACTCATACTTCATGATATATCTCTTTAATCTTTCACTGGCTTGGCAATACACATGCTTCTTTACTTTTTACTGTCTCCACTTCAGTTCTTCTTTCAACTGAATTTCTGTTCTCGCTGAGTACATCCATATTCACTTTCTTTCCTTACAATATCTCTGCTGCAATTTCTTCACTTTCTCCTTTGTCACAACTACTTGCTAGAATTTCATTACCTGCTATTTTCATTCACCTACATATACGATTAAAGCTTTAAAACCTACAAGATCTTTCCTAATCCTATCTTCCTCAAATCCCTTTTCCATAGTCTACCTTAAATGAATTGACGGAAGTCTTCATTGCCTGTAACATTTTAGAATTCTTCTTTGCATAAAATCTTGTGTTATGATCTCCATCTATATCTGACCCATTACAATGCAAATTATATATATGCGGAGAATAAAATTCAATTTCCCAACCAATCTCCATAGAACATTAGTCTAGCTTTGATACCAAAAATGACGCAGCCAAACTGTGTCTTTTCAAATTTCCACGTGTGTCCTGTGAGTTAGGGGCAACATTTACATCAAAAACATTTTAATTGGTGGCTTCAGAAAAACCTGACCAATCATCGGTCAGTCAACAGACAGCGGAATACAACAAAACTCAATAACGAATTCCGATCCCACATCCTGCGCATACGACCAGTTCTCAAATAAAATTCAACCCACTTTTATAACACATCAGGTTCGTTCCAATTGTTAAACCATGTGCACATTCGAGCATAGTCACCATTCGATCATTCAACTGATGAACGGTCATGATTGCTAGATCTCAACGAGGATTTAACCCCACTGTATAATACCCTAATGGGTCCAAAATCCGAATCAATCTCTACGCTTGTTCACACTCAATATCCGTCCGATCACCTTTTCAACGGATTGTACGATATCCTTTGGACTTCAGCTGAACTAAATTATGGCTCAAACCCTCATCTAGTCCATCCTCTAGAATACCACCTATGGTTTTGAGGTTGCCCGATAATCCGCTTACTACCTACGAAAACTACCTTCTCTTCTGATTAACACCTGCGCATCTCCACCATGTGATGATCATAGGTAGATCTTCTCTTATCAATGATCACAACACTCTTGTGACTGCTGAATTGCGAAGTGTTGATCGATTTACCATACTCTCAACATTTTAATTTAAGTCGTCCATCCTCTAGTTTCAACAATGCGATCTAATCCTCACCATCCATTTGCTTTCATTGTTTCCTTACAATCCTTTAGGAATTAGGGAAAAATGTCTGTGTTCTCTACTATAGAACATTTCTTGAACCTTCTTATGCCTATTGTAAAACCCAATTGTGCTCGCTCCCGATTGATCCCTCCGTTCATTCAATAAGGAATCTCGATTTCTACATGCCTAAACATAGGGTTTATTAAAAATTAAATACTAATCCTGTAAGGGAAAATTCCATCAGTCATTCATGCTATTTAACACAAAATTCCACAGTGTTTATCAGATTCATAGCCAACACACCATAAGGCTATTAAAATACATACATATACAAATTCCCACACATGGTATACACAAATCCACACTATTTTGGTATTTCTTCATAAAATATTTACAAGGAAAATAATCACATTCAACCGATTCAGTTCTTCTTCATAAAATCCATCTATTGTTCTCTCTAACTCCTCACTCTTGCACTTACTATCCTTATAGCTCTCTAGCCCTAGCTAACCTCTATCTAACCTCTGACTAACCTCTTGAATTATTCCAAAGATTACAATTTATACAAGAATGGATTCATGAATCAATTTAGTTCAGATCCAACAATCTCTCAATCTCTCCTAAAGTATCTCTTCAGCTCCACCCTTATCTCAAACAAATCCTAAATGAAGCTTTTAAATCCCTCAAATCCTCACTCTTCCTAGGATTAATCAACTATCTCTAAAATCTCTACATTCACAATATATTCTCCATTAATCAAATCTACAATTTAAAATCCCCTCAACTCAAATAAACTGAGGAAAATAAATAAAATGATTAAGGGAACCCACTCCCTTTAGTAAATTTGAAATAAGACTCATGGGTCTTATAAGTTTGGAGGAATGCTCCTGCATCAATTGGTCGGAAGAAATTGATTAAAATATTGTAGTGATTCAAGGGTGTCCCTTATCCCTTACCATTTTTGGCATATATATTGATATGTTAGAAGAGTGATTGGAAGAAGCATGTTATATTGGCCCCACTCTCACTGATATAGTTATTGCTATTTTTTCTTTATGTTAATGATATTGTTCTTTTCAAGAGTCATTTTGATCTTGACAAGAAACTAAGAAAACTCTAAGATTTCTATTTCAAGATGATTATGAGTATTAATACTAACATAACAAAAGTTGTGACAACTAAATCTAGATGCATCACATATGATATTTTCATATATGACTAACAATTTGGAGGTAGTTCCTTCCTACAAATATCATAGAATCGATATTCATCACAAGTACAAATAGAGTTATAATATCAAGAAAAGGATAAATGGAGGATGGAAAGGTTTTTATGGACTTGAAAATAATCATAAGTCACCAAATATTTGGATATTAGGACTAAGAAGAAAAAATTCCTCTTTGTTACTCTTGTCACCTCTATTATTTTATATGGATGTTATTTCTGGGGATGCAGTATCTCGATATTGTCATGGAGGAAGATTTAATAGATCAAAAACAATTTATAACATATAATCTCAAGAATAAGGGAAATACACCCTATCATATCCTCCTCACTTAAGCAATCCTCCCCCCATTTAAAGCACATATATGATTAGGTATCTTATGTGTAAGAAGAAGTTAAACAACATGGAAGATAAAGATTTTCTAAAATTGATTCTAATTATAGCCAAAACCACCTTTGACTCAATAAAGGATGGGATAAGCATGCCCAATCTTATCTACACCATTGGGGGGATAAATGAGGAGATAGTTTTTCATAATAAGAATAATATAAGGAGAGAGGAGAAATGAAACTAAGTTATTATAAAGAGGTGCTCAACTCAAGTCTTGAAAATCAAAAGTATCTCTATGTCTTAACTAATGTAAATAAGAAAATAACATTTTTTATATAAGAATAAATTTTCACAAGCTCCATGGGAAAAATTCCATGGGATGAAAGAGTATAATTTTTCAGACTCTAAGTGTGATATAGACTTATCTGAGGAGTAAGTCAAAATATTGACAGCAAAAAAAAATTCACAAATGCATGAAAGAAATAATGTAAAATAAATTCATGTGAAAATAATTTAGTTACTTTTTTAAATGGTGGAAATATCGTTAGACTACATTATGGGAATTTTTTTATGATTTTACAATATGGAAGTCTCAGATTTATATTATTTATGGTTCCTTTTCACCTTGAGTCATGCACTTTTGTCATATGTCTAATACCATGGGTTACAAAAACCATGGGTGAATACCATAAATCATTATGCTCAAAACTAACAAATAGTGGTATATGGTAAAAGCTAATTGTACAATTATATTTTTACTTTTTTTTTTTCCACCTCTTGAATACCATGGGAAAATAGCATGGTTTACCAAAAACATGGGTTTGGAAACCACTGATAGTAGAAAACAATTACTGACTGTGATGATTTGATGGAAAATGTAGACATCCACCAATTTATAGTTAGATTAGTCCTCTTCCCTTAGGAAGAAACGATACCCATTGTTTTGAGTGCCCTGATTAGATGGGGAAACTTCCACTAAACTTGGCCTTGGGTGAGCCACTTTCCTTGGTGCATGAGATGCCCTACTTTGAAGACCCCATAAAGTCAGATCCTTTGTTGGTGAATACCCTTAATCTATGTGCCTATGAATTGATCAATTGTTGCTTATTCCATGTAGTCGGGGTTGATATCTTCTATCTCCAATTTATTTGATAATGCTGGAAAGTATGGCAAAAGGAGATCCACATTGAACACTAGGCATAGGCCAAGGAAGAGGGGATACTTAGCCTAAAAACATTGTAACCCACAACCTTGGTGATGGTTTAAGGTCCATAATAAAGTGGAAGAAACTTTTGATGGTGTACAATAATGTGTTCTTTCTATAAAATCAACCAAACCTTGTCTCCGACATAAAGATTGTGAGGAACTTGGTGTCGATCATGGAATTGCTTGTACTTGGTATTGATTTTTTGTAAAATATTGTAGACCTATGACTACGGTGCAAAATCCACTCAATTTATTTGTTGGCTTTGTCATACTTAGATTGAGAATGGGAAGATTCTTCATGTGTGGATACAAGGAGTATTGCTACATCAATTGGACCCAATGGTTGACATCCTAGGACCACCTTAAAATGGTTTTGGTTGGTCAATCTATGGAGGGATCTATTATAGTTATTTTGAACATAGAAGAGACTTTCATACCATATATGTGGATGTTTAGATTGGTACATACATACTATATGCATGATCATTCTATTAACGACCTCTGTCTGGTCATTAGTTTGGGGGTTGAAGGTTGTGGATTTAGTGAGCTTAGTGTTGATTACTAACTAGAGGACT
The DNA here is from genome assembly GCA_000404065.3 of Pinus taeda. Taxonomy (NCBI): domain Eukaryota; kingdom Viridiplantae; phylum Streptophyta; class Pinopsida; order Pinales; family Pinaceae; genus Pinus; species Pinus taeda. Next base: position 90,922 of record APFE031505661.1, read on the forward strand.
GAGAAAAATGTACTTCAAAATTGAATATCCTAATCTAATATAATGGTCTACGGTATCCAAAAATGTACTCACACCTGCTGGAAGAAGAGCTTGAAAGTAACCTCCATTATGAAATTCTTTCTACAGATTGTAAGAACGACCATTTTAGAAAATCTACCAACAACTACAAAATAAAATTCATTTCCCTAATCGGTTGAAGGAAAAAAAGGCATGTAGTCCATTGATATAGATTCCCAAGGCCTGTCAGGATTAGGAAAAGGCGTAAATAGGTCTTGCTTCTTAACTACTTAGGATCTTGGTTAGATTTTCCATTTTTGAAGAAGCTCTTGGATCTGGAGCTTTATTTCCTAATTTTCTAAAAGTGAATGATGATATACTAACCCATTGGGTAGAAGGTCATCAAGGTTTAGATCAATTGAATGCTTGAATTGATAGAGTAGAGGTACCCTAGCGGGTGACAAGAAATTTTCTTTTTACTCTTCCACGATCTTATCCACTTGATTTTGCTGCATGGAGAGACCCTTTGTGGAAGTCATGGATGTGGCAGAAACATTTTACTCACTTTGAGATCGAATAAGGAAGAAGAATAACTTCTCGGTTTAGGAGATGACCTTCCTACTTTCTTAGCGGATATCAAAGAAATGGAGGTAGCCACAGCTACCTTTATTATCTTGTCTAGTCATCTTCCCTAAGTAATAATTAAATTGCAAGGTTTATACTCATATACAACATGAAAATATCACAAGTATAGTTGGCCTAAAATAACATCACAAAATTCAATGGGAAAATATCACTTAATACCTCATCCTTAAAGGGCTTGATTTCATAGGGTAGGTGCCAATGTTAGTTGACATGGATATTTCACCCTTGGCAAGGCCACTCAATGGTGTATGGTCATGGATGTGATGTTTCTGGTAGGTCCAATTGCTTGATGACCTATTTTGATATGAGGTTCTTTGGACTTCTATTATTGTCGAGGAAGTGTAGTAGAGCACCCTTCACCCACATCTACAAGTGGAAAAGGTACTCACCTTCATCAAGTTCTTCTAGATCATTTCGATAAGCCTTAGTGGTAACAACAATGTCACCGAGTTCTGCACCAATGATCTACTTCCCTCTGCCTAGATCTAATTCAAATTTGGATCCTACAATTGAAACTAAGGCTTTCATCTCGACCACCAATGGCTACTTTGAGATCTCGATTGATTATTAGTGATTATTGTTACCCTACCAAAACAAGACCTATGAGAGCATAAAGGAATAAGATTATATATGATTAGATGACAAATTGTAATGACTTAGTGACAAATTATATGATTTGAAGCATGTTTCCTCATTACCTTTATTATCTTGTATAGTCATCTTCCCTAAGTAATAATTAAATTGCAAGGTTGTTATGGAATTCCCTTAGGGAAGATGGCTATATAGTAAAATTATATCTTTCTCATGTCTAATATATTATTGGAGGGAATTGAATTGATAATTTCACATCAAAGAGTGTCTTAAAAAATCACTCTATCTCTTGGGCATGGAATTGAATTGTTGAGTTCACATCAAAGAGAATCTTAACAAAACACCCCATCACTGTCTATCCAAAATCCTATGGTCTATTTTTTTTTTAATATAAAAGAGATTTATAATTTTTCATATTTAAGATATTAATATATATATATATATATAGTATATATATATATATATATATATATATATATATATATATTCTTTATACCAATTAAAATGTAATAGGTAAAGAAGAAATACATATTCTTAGCCATTATCTTCTCTTAAATTTACACAATATTTACCAGAAATATTAATAACAAAAAGTTATTTTAATATACGACATCAATAAAATATTTCAATCATTAAAACATTTAAATATCAAATAGTTAATATTTAAATATTTTAGTTAAGTAGACATTGAAATATTTTATTGATGTCATATATTAAAATAACCTCTGTTGTTAATATTTTGTCAAATGTATTTTTTCCTTGAATATAAAATAATTGAAATTTAAAAAATATATATGCCTAAAACACCTCAATCACGAGTTGATGTGTCTTGATCATGAATGTGGAGTTAAAACATAGTATTTAAAAAAATATTAACAATAAAAAAAAATGTTCAAATGTCTATAGTAAATAAAATATTTTTATTTTTAATTTAAGTAAATATTTCTATATAAACTTTATACAACTTAGTGGGCCTAAAACTTAAGAACACATGTTTCTTCCTAAAAGGTCACAGTTCAAATCCAAAGTGGGTAGAGTATGTATTCCTTCATAAACTTTAGTAGTCAAATAACTGTGTGGAGGTGGGTTCCTTGTCGCACAAACAAGGGGATCTCATATACCTAAGATGAAGATAATTTTGTCTAAGATAAAGAGAATTGTGTGGCAATTACATCATATTTTTGAAAGAGATGCTAAAAGGAAACGTAAGATAGAATAGCTCCACAAATAGCATGGCCATCCAATAATAATTGATGTTAACTAGTGTTTTATTTGTCATTGGTTTGGTTGCATTTTAGAATAGAATATATTATCTTTGCCATGTAAATTTTTTTATTATTTATTTCAATTAAATTTTAGATATATGTATATATAATGTAGATTAAATATTATATTAAATTTAGATTAACATTTTTAAATTTTTTGAATTGTGTTAAAATATGTGAAAACATTTTAGACATCTATTTATCTACCTTTACCGTACCATTTGGAGTTTGGAAGGTCACAATGTTTCCTAATATTAATGTGAACCATATCTTTGGTTTAAAA